>SJXQ01008536.1:21194-59714 GCA_006408695.1 Aepyceros melampus | reverse complement strand
CTAAGCTCATCACAGCACCCACCCCCCCACCGCCCCAGCCTCCAGAGCCATGCCCACCTGCACGCCTACTTCTCCAGGCCCTGAGCAGACCAGCATTGGCCCCTGTGAAGGGATGGAGTGGACTTGGTGCCCACCTAACTCGGGTTCAGGGGGTCCTGGGGAGTGGCTAAAGAAGATGTCACCTTTCATCAGGGTCAAGTCCCCTGATTAACTCTTATTTTCTTAATAAAAGGGGACTGGTTTTTTTTCCCCTCCCCGGTGTGAAAGTTCCTGTCGCCATTACCATCGGAGGGCCTGTCTGGGGCCAAGGTGGCTGGAAGTTTTTTGAAGACGCAGCTTGTTCCTTGCTGTTGGCTGGTGGGTACGCAAGGACCTTCTGAAGGGCCTCTTGATCTCCAGGAGGAAAGCAGAGGCCACATGGGCCCCTGGGTGGGGGGTGGGGTGCAAGAGAGACCTGCAGTTCAGAGAGCATTTTCTGGAAAGGGCTGGGCCAGAGCTGCCCCTGAGGCTGGGGTGATAGCGGGCGGGATGGGGTGGGCGCCTGCAGGGGCTGGTGGGCTTCCTGACATTCCTGCAGTCAGCCTTGAGCCTAGATCAGGTTGATAAGAAGCACTGAAACAGTGGCTCCGTGGGGTCCAGTGATAGGGGGACTGCACTGCGCAGGGAACCTTGGCCAAAACTGCTTACCTCCAGGGTGGGAGGGCAGGCGCCCCCAGAAGGAGGGACACTGGGACTGCAGTGGGCAAGCCAGCAGCTCCCTGTCTGTGCTCAATGGGCCAGATGCCCTGAGAGAGTCACTTGCTTATTAATGTCCACGCCAGGCCTCTCCCCTAGATGAGTGAGAGCAAGGGCTGGTCCTAATATAAGGCACCATCTTTGAATGTTAAGAATGTCACCACCAAGCACAGGGCCCTTCTGAGGTGGGACCTGGTGACTGCACAGGTCACCAGCTCTCTTTGTCTTTCATGCACCCTCTGAGGCTGGGGGCTGCAGACAGCAGGGTGGGGCTCTAGAGTCTCTGCTTCCCAGAACTCAGTCCAGCCAGGGCAAGAGCCATGGAGAGACAGCCAGGAGACAGAAGTGGAAGGGCCACTGGTCCCAGCGCACAGGTGGGGGCCCAGAGACAGCATTTGTGCTCAGAAATCACCTGAAGGATGCTGAGCAGGTGTGTGCTGAAGCAGATAGCTGCTCCTCAACAGTGGGAGGATGGAGTGGGGGGGTGAGGGGGACTGGGGTGTGAGAAGGGGATCTCAGGGCCTCCTGGGTTGCAGATGGGTGTTCAGACTTGATCCTGAGAGGCAGGGACAGGGAGTGAGGCCCTGGGTACACACCCCTGCCTCTAGGTTCACCCTGTCTCCAGCTGAGCTGCAGGCACTCAGTGGGAGCAGCAAGTTTCCAGCACAGGAATGCCCTCAGCCTCCGCCCCAGGGGGACTTGTGTCTGACCCCGTTTCAGACCTCAGAGGCCCAGGCTGAGCTTGCAGAGAGGGCTGCGAAGGGGGTGGGGTGCCAGCGTTAGCACAGCAGGAAGAAGGGCAGGGAGCCCACCTGTGAGGGGACCAGTGGAATAGGACCCCCCAGCACAGGGTGGGAAACAGGCTTCATCACCAGGCCTGCCAGTGCACCTGCGTCTTGAAGAAGGAGTAGGCGCTTGCCTGTCGTGGAAGGGGAAGGACAGTCCAGACAGGGGTCCATGCAACAGCCCAGGAGTGCAAAAAGAGTGGGACATCGGAGCAGCCGGCTGCCCAGTGTGGACAGTGTTGGAGATGAGGCTGGATGGGGGTTCCTGGTGCTCCCCACACCACCACATCTTGGCCGAGGGTGGCCATTTTGGAGAGTTCCCGGGTATCCTCCATGCATACAGGAGGTATACATATCATTCTGTTTGTTTTTCTCTTCTTGTCTATTATATAGAAAAGAGTCTCCACCAAGAAACTAGAAGGCTAGAGAGGGAAATTATCTCTCCTCCCCACCAAATCCTACCTCTCCCTTTCGGAACCCACTCAGTCCTTCATTGTCTGGAACCTCAGGGGCTTCCTTAGTCCGAGTGTGTGTCCAGGAAAAGTCTGAGCCACCCTCTGCAGCTGTTGCCTCATCCCACACGGTGACACCCTGGCCCACAGGACCCCACAGTCCTGTGGACTCTGAGGCACCATCTTCCTGACAGAGGCTGAAGCGGGACTCACAATTCATAGACAGAACGATTCTCTTAGTCACTCTCACTTGCTCTTCTCCAAAGAGCAGAAGCCAGCTAAGGGCGCTGGGTCCTGAGACTCCCAGTCAGTGGCACAGAGTTTGGGGGGACTCTACAAATTCACTCAGGTTCTGTCACTGGGAAGCAACTTTCTGGGGCTGCTGGTAAATTTTAGGTAAATTTTAGTCCTCAATCAGATCCTGGGGAACAGGTTGGGGGGAAGGGGAAGTAAGTCTCAAACACTTTCCTCTCCAAAGACCTCGAGCCTCAAAGGCAAGACGCTTCCCCCCTGCTTGCCTGCCTCCAGTCCTGCATTCCTAAGGGGTTTGCAGAAGAGGTGGCTTTGTCAGGCCACAGAAGGTCTCCTGCCAGGCAGTGGGTGCTACTTGGCCACATTTACATAACTAAAGGAGACCACTCAAAGAACTCTACCCTTAACAAAGAAAGCCTGTTCTGGGGAGACTCACTCTGTCCACCTCGGCTGAGAAGGAACAGGGAGGGAAGCTTCTGTGGAACCTTCCCTCTATAACCTTTAAAGTTATAGATGAAGACGACAGTCAAGTGAAAAAACAGTCTCCCCAGAGTAGGGTCCCACAGCGCTTGTGTGACCGAGCACTGTCTGAACGCAGTCTCTGCACCTAACCCCCACCCTTTTGTCTCCCAGGAACCTCCATGTGTATTTGTGGGGTTTTGCCTGACAGTCCCCAAAGTAGAAAAATGTAGTGTCCCATCAGTGACTGGATATTGGGTATTTGGAGTTTGAGGAAGACCAACAGGACTAGCACTATAGGAAAACTTTCTTTCCACAGAGTTTAAAAAGAATGTTGTGAAGACGGGCTTTTCTGTTTAGTGGAACACTGTACGTTGTTTAATCACAACCCCCAAGCTGTCTGCTTCTAGCCCAGTTCATGGTCTTGGAGCTATTCTGCACCTTTTTTAAAAGCACAGAAAATAGAGGAGGGTTAAATTGGGAGTTTTGGATTCATATACACACACTACTATATATAAAATAGATAAACAACAAGCACCTGCTATATAGCACAGGGAAGTATATTCAATATCTTGCAATAATCAATAATGGAAAGAATCTGAAAGAAAAGATTTATATTCAAAACTAAATCACTCGGCTGTACACCTGAAACTAACACAACTTTGTAAATCAACTGTACTTCAATTTTAAATTTTTCTAAAATAAATTCTTTTTAAGAAATGTATTGTAAATATAATTTTTAAAAAAAAAAAAAACAAAGAAAGGGAGAGATTCCATCAACTTCTCTCCTCACTGTGGAAAAACCAGTTTTGCCTCCGTTAGCAATTCAATTCCTTCATTCCATACAAATCTGCGCTTTTAGGCAAGTCTCCTGTGAACCAGTTATAACATCAGCTTACCCTCTTACAAATAAAAATCTTTACCTCATGTTAATTTTTATACCTGTAGGAGTTAGGCGTTTCTTTTTTCTGAAAAGTATCTTTTACCATCTTTTATATTAAAACGAACACAGACTCATTATGGTTTAGAATGCCATTTTTTGCATATATTTCTGATACCAAACTTGCATCTTGGAATAAATTTTACACCTTCAGGTGAGCCTAGAGCTCAATCCCTTCCGAAGGGGCTCAGCCCCGCTGCTCGTCTGCAAAGCCCTCACTGCCCCCGGAGCTTTGGGGAAAAAAATTGGCGTTCAGGCCCCAACCCAGGCGGGGTACCTCCAAACCTCGGAGGTGGTCGCTAGTCTAGGTATTTCAAACCCCCGCCCAGGTGACTCCGGCCGACGCCCGGGCGGGGATTAACTGACCCTGCAGGTGATGGGTCAGGAATCTGCTCGCGCCTTGTTTTTCTCTGGTGTCGAATCTAACAAGAATGCCCGGAATTCCTGCCCTCGCCCCAGGCAGGATGAGGGTTCGGTCGCCGGAGGGTGGTCAGCGCAACCAGGAACCCAGAAGCCAGCGCTGAACCACCTAGGTTTCGGTGGGGACCATCGCGCTCTGCCGTCGGAGATGGGGGAGGCCAGGGGAGGGTGGTGGTGGAATCCACTGGACCTCGGGGACCTGGACTAGAGGCGGAGAGTGCGGCATCTCCTAGTGAGACCTACCTGTTGGCCCACGCCGCGATCGCAGCGAGGCTGGGGGCGCCGGGCGCTGGGCAGACCCCTCTGCGCCGGCTCCGTAGCGGCGGCCCGGGGCAAGGCCCTTGAAAAGATCCAAGGGGCGGGGAGGAGCCGGAGGGCTGGAGTCATCCGCGGAGCCAGAACCATCCCAGGACAGGGCGGAGAGCGCCCCCAGCCGACCACGGTGGGCATAGTGACAAAGAGGAGGACGATTAGAGCTGTTATGTGAAATCGGTTAACTTGGAATCCTTGTACCCCAAGTTATCCGCGGTCCCTAAGGGCATGTATTCGGGGCAGGAGGAGAAGGGAACGACCGAGGATGAGATGGCTGGATGGCATCACTGACTCGATGGTCGTGAGTCTGAGTGAACTCCGGGAGTTGGTGATGGACAGGGAGGCCTGGTGTGCTGCGATTCATGGGGTCGCAAAGAGTCGGACACGACTGAGCGACTGAAATGAACTGAACTGAACTGAAGGGCATGTATGCCTCAAAAATACCAGAAATCTCCACGTCAGACTATTTAATAGGAATTCTTTCCTTGTAATGGGCTTCCCTGATAGCTAAGTTCGTAAAGAATCCGCCTGCAATGCAGGATACCCCAGTTCGGTTCTTGAGTGGAAAAGATCCGCTGGAGAAGGCATAGGCTACCCACTCCAGTATTCTTGGGCTTTGCTTATGGCTCAGCTGATAAAGAATCCGCCTGCAATGTGGAAGACCTCGGTTCGATTCCTGGGTTGGGAAGATCCCCTGGAGAAGGGAAAGGCTACCCACTCCAGTATTCTGGCCTGGAGAATTCCATGGGGTCTCAAGAGTTGAATAGGACTGAGCGATTTTCACTTTCAATGGAATTCCAGGGATTTTATTCTCTTCTTTCTGCCTATTTGTCTAAAGAAGGCTTTGTACCATAAGCGGTTACCACTTAGTTGAGGGATAAAGTTTAGAACCTAGACAAGGTATAAAAAAGCAGAGAGGTCACTTTGCCGGCAAAGGTCAGTAGAGTCAAACCTATGGTTTTTCCAGTAGTTATGTAGGGATGTGACCAAAGAATTGATGCTTTTGAGCTGTAGTGCTGGAGAAGACTCTTGACAGTCCCTTGGATAGCAAGGAGATCAAACTAGTCAATCCTAATGGAAATCAATCCTGAATATTCATTGGAAAGATTGATGCTGAAGCTAAAGGTGCAATACTTTAGCCACCTGATGCGAAGAACTGACTCACTGAAAAAGACTGATGCTGGGAAAGATTGAAGGCAGGATGAGAAGGAGGCTACAGAGGATGAGATGGTTGGATGGTATCGTCAAATCAATGGACGTGGGTTTGAGCAAACTCTGGGAGACAGTGAAGGACAGGGAAGCCTGGCGTGCTGCAGTTCATGGGATCTCAAAGAGTCAGACATGACTTAGTGACTACACAACAAAAAGTTTAGAAGATAGACGTGGGCCAATAATCAGACCGAACGGGCGGCCTTGGAGGGAGTGAAAGTGGCTTTGAGGCTCTCAGGGGGCTTCTTCCAGAAAAAGGAGGAATGATTACCCACCAAGGAGAGGAGTACAGTCTCTTGACAGAAATCACCTTGGCTGGCCCACCCTCAGAGGCCCTCTGAGGTCAGAGGAAGGAAATCTTAGAATCTGAAAGCAATCTACTCTCCTTGTAAGTGTTTACTGTGTAAGCACTCCTATACAACCAACGCAACAATCCATTTGTTATAAAAGCTAATATATAACCAACAGAATATTGTAAAACAATTATCCTCCAATTAAAAATAAATATATATTTTTTAAAAAGCTAATGTATAGCCAGCATTGCTTAGGGTAAGGGTAAGTTTGATTGAAATGGCATAAAATTCAGCTCAGGCTTTTTGAAACTTTAAAAAGGATTGCTGGCTCGTGTGAGTGAAAGGTCAAGGGCCTAAGTGATGGATTGAGATCCACATTCAGGTAGCTAGTTTGCAAAAGCTGCACATTGACCACCACACTGACCCCAGGCAGATGGCCTGAAAAACTTTGAGGCAGGTCTGAAAACAGCTGACCATCCATGTAGTTAGCTAATACCAGCTGCTGGCTAAAAGGCCAGAGTCGAATCAGGCAGCCCAATACACCCAGACCTAGTCAAACTTTTCTTGCTAGATTTGTTTTATGTAATTTGAACCAATGTTCTTTGGCACTTAAAAAATTGAGGTTACCAATAAAAATGTATCTTTTATAGTGAAGACTTATGAGCCATTGTTGATCACAGGACACTCATCCCCCAAAGATATCCTCCTTGCTGCCAGGAACTTTCACATTTGATGAGGTGTCAGTCTTACAGTTACAGTGCATTGTGTGTTTCCCTTGACCCCTTGCATGCATGCTCAGTCGCTCAGTCGTGTCTGACTCTTTGTGACCCCATGGACTGTAGCCCGCCAGCCTCCTCTATCCATGGAATTTTCCAGGCAAGAATACTGGAGTGGGTTGCCAGGTTCTCCTCCAGGTGATCTTCCCGATAGGGACTGAACCCAAGACTCTTGTGTCTTGGCATTGTGTCTTGTGCATTGGCAGACAGATTCTTCACACTGCCCCACCTGGGAAGCCCATTATATGTTACAGTTGACCTTAAAATAGGGAGGTTATCTGCGTGGGCCTGATTGAATCCCAGAAGCCCTTAGAAGTGGAGAGTTTTCTCCTGCCAGCTGAAGAAGTCAGAGAGATTCAAAGCAGAAAACAACCATATATAACATGGAATTGAAGATGAAGGTTGGCCAAGTGATAAAGAGTGAGAAAAGCTTCTATTAATAGCTGAGAGCAAGCCCTGGTTGGCAGCCAGCAAGAAAGTGGGACTGAATCAAAGATTCATATCAAACTCTGTACAATACTAACTCAGCACATACATCTTTTCTGCTCCTGAAACATTTACCACCTATGTATATTAGGAAGAAAATACCAAGGGTCCCTCAAAGCTGAAATTGAACAGACCAAACTCTGTGTGCATGAGACAGTACACCAGAAATTACCCACAAAAGTAAACCAAATGACAAGAACAATGACAACAATCCTAACCTCTTTCTTAAATAACTGTGCATCAAAGAGAAAGTGAAAGCTACAGAGCAGATTATTTTGAAATCAAGAATACCACATCATTGTATTTATATTAATGACACAAATTTGCATCATTATGACTTCAGAGGTGTCACATGTTAGACCTTGGCCCTAAAGCAGTTCAATATTGTGAAATTTAACAACTTTCAATGCATTCATTATCTATGAAAAAAAGAATACAAATAATTGAACTCATATTTCTGCTCAAAATTTCAGAGAAAGAACTTTAAAACAGACTAAAGCTGGAGTTTGTGAGATTGTACAGGAGAGAGGGAGCAAGACCATCCCCAAGAAAAAGAAATGCAAAAAAACAAAATGGCTGTCTGAGGAGGCCTTACAAATAGCTGTGAAAAGAAGAGAGGTGAAAGGCAAAGGAGAAAAGGAAGGATATACCCATTTGAGGAGAAGGCAATGGCACCCCACTCCAGTACTCTTGCCTGGAAAATCCCATGGATAGAGGAGCCTGGTGGGCTGCAGTCCATGGGGTCGCTAAGAGTCAGACACGACTGAGAGACTTCATTTTCACTTTTCACTTTCATGCACTGGAGAAGGAAATGGCAACCCACTCCAGTGTTCTTGCCTGGAGAATCCCAGGGACGGGGGAGCCTGGTGGGCTGCCATCTATGGGGTTGCACAGAGTTGGACATGACTGAAGTGACTTAACAGTATACCCATTTGAATGCAGAGTTCCAAAGAAGAGCAAGGAGAGATGAGAAAGCCTTCCGCAGTGATCAATGCAAAGAAATAGAGGAAAATAATAGAATGGGAAAGACAAGAGATCTCTTCAAGAAAATTAGAGAACCAAGGGAACATTTCATGCAAAGATGGACTCAATAAAGTACAGAAATGGTATGCACCTAACAGAAGCAGAAGATATTAAGAAGAGATGGTAAGATTACAAACAGAAGAACTGTACAAAAAGATCTTCACAACACAGATAATCACGAAGGTGTGATCACTCACACTCACCTAGAACCGGACATCCTGGAATGTGAAGTCAGGTGGGCTTTAGAAAGCATCACTACAAACAAAGCTAGTGGAGGTGATGGAATGCCAGTTGAGCTATTTCAAATCCTAAAAGATGATGCTGTGAAAGTGCTGCACTCAATATACCAGCAAATTTGGAAAACTCAGCAGTGGCCACAGGACTGGAAAAGGTCAGTTTTCATTCCAATCCCAAAGAAAGGCAATGCCAAAGAATGCTCAAACTACTGCACAATTGCACTCATCTCAGACGACGTGTATAGGAATGCAAGGGATTTCTCTGTGTTAATTTTATATCCTGCAACTTTATTATATTCATTGATTAGCTCTAGTAATTTTCTGGTAGAGCCTTTAGGGTTTTCTATGTAGAGGATCATGCCATCTGCAAACAGTGCAAGTTTTACTTCTTCTTTTCCAATGTGGATTCCTTTTACTTCTTTTTCTGCTCTGATTGCTGTGGCAAAAACTCCCAAAACTATTTGAATAGTGATGGTGAGAGTGGGAACCCTTGCCTTGTTCCTGACTTTAGGGGAAATGCTTTCAATTTTTCACCATTGAGGATAATGTTTGCTGTGGGTTTTTTCATATATAGCTTTTTATTACATTGAGGTATGCTCCTTCTATTCCTGCTTTCTGGAGAGAGTTTTTTTTTTTTTTTAAATCATAAATGGATGTTGAATTTTGTCAAAGGCTTTTTCTGCATCTATTGAGATAATCATATGGTTTTTATCTTTCAATTTGTTAATGTGGTATATTACATTGATTGATTTGCAGATATTAAAGAATCCTTGAATTCCTGGGATAAAGCCCATTTGGCCATGATGTATGATCTTTTTAATATGTTGTTGGATTCTGTTTGCTAGAATTTTGTTGAGGATTTTTGCATCTATATTCATCAGTGATATTGTTTTTTTTTTTTTTTTAAATCATAAATGGATGTTGAATTTTGTCAAAGGCTTTTTCTGCATCTATTGAGATAATCATATGGTTTTTATCTTTCAATTTGTTAATGTGGTATATTACATTGATTGATTTGCAGATATTAAAGAATCCTTGAATTCCTGGGATAAAGCCCATTTGGCCATGATGTATGATCTTTTTAATATGTTGTTGGATTCTGTTTGCTAGAATTTTGTTGAGGATTTTTGCATCTATATTCATCAGTGATATTGGCCTGTCATTTTCTTTTTGTGTGTGTGGCATCTATGTCTGATTTTGATATTAGAGTGATGGTGGCCTCATAGAATGAGTTTGGAAGTTTACCTTCTTCTGCAGTATTCTGGCAGAGTTTGAGTAAGTTAGGTGTTAGCTCTTCTCTAAATTTTTGGTAGAATTCAGCTGTGAAGCTGTCTGGAACTGGGCTTTTGTTTGCTGGAAGATTTTTGATTTTAGTTTTGATTTCCGTGCTTGTGATGGGTCTGTTAAGATCTTCTATTTCTTCCTAGTTCAGTTTTGCAAAGTTGTACTTTTCTAAGAATTTATCCATTTCTTCCAAGTTGTCCATGTTATTGCATACAGTTGCTGATAGTAGTCTCTTATGATCCTTTGTATTTCTGTGTTGTCTATTGTGATTTCTCCATTTTCATTTCTAATTTTGTTGATTTGATTCTTTTTCCTTTGTTTCTTGAGGAGTCTGGCTAATGGTTTGTCAATTTTGTTTATCTCCTCAAAGAACCAGCTTTTAGCTTTGTTGATTTTTGCTATGGTCTCTTTTGTTTCTTTTGCATTTATTTCTGCCCTAATTTTTAAGATTTTTTTTTATTCTACTAACCCTGAGGTTCTTCATTTCTTCCTTTTCTAGTTGCCTTAGGTGTAAAGTTAGCTTATTTATTTGATTTTTTTCTTGTTTCTTGAGGTATGCCTGTATTGCTATGAAACTTCCCCTTAGCACTGCTTTTACAGTGTCCCATAGGTTTTGGGTTGTTGTGTTTTTATTTTCATTTGTTTCTATGGATATTTTTATTTCCTTTTTGATTTCTTCTATTATTTGTTAGTTATTCAGAAGCATGTTGTTTGGCCTCCATCTGTTGGGATTTTTAGTAGTTTTTTTTTTTTTTTTTCCTGTAATTAAGATCTAATCTTACTGCATTGTGGTCAGAAAAGATGATTGGAATTATTTCAATTTTTTTTTTTAATTTACCAAGGCTAGATTTATGGCCCAGGATATGATATATCCTGGAGAAGTTTCCGTGTGCACTTGAGAAAAAGGTGAAATTCATTATTTTGGGGTGAAATGTCCTATAGATATCAATTAGGTCTAGCTGGTCCATTGTGTCATTTAAAGTTTGTGTTTCCTTGTTAATTTTCTGTTTAGTTGATCTATCCATAGGTGTGACTGGGGTATTAAAGTCTCCCACTATTATTGTTATTGTTAATTTCCCCTTTCATACTTGTTAGCACTTGCCTTACATATTGTGGTGCTCCTATGTTGGGTGCATATATATTTATAATTGTTATATCTTCTTCTTGGATTGATCCTTTGATCATTATGTAGTGCCCTTCTTTGTCTCTTCACAGCCTTTATTTTAAAGTTATTTTATCTGATATGAGTATGGCTATTCCTGTTTTTTTTTTTTTTTTTTTTGGTCTCTATTTGCATGAAATATCTTTTTCCAACTCTTCATTTTCAGTCTGTATGTGTCCCTTGGTTTGAGGTGGCCTCCTGTAGACAGCATATATAGGGGTCTTGTTTTTGTATCCATTCAGCCAGTCTTTGGTTTTTTGTTGGGGATTTCAACCCATTTACATTTAAGGTAATTATTGATAAATATGGTCCTATTGCCATTTACTTTGCCTTTTTGGGCTCAAGTTTATACATCCTTTCTGTGTTTCCTGTCTAGAGAAGATCCTTTAGCATTTGTTGAAGAGCTGGTTTGATGGTGCTGAATTCTCTCAGCTTTTGCTTGTCTATAAAGCCTTTGAATTCTCCTTCATATCTGAATGAGATCTTTGCTGGTTTTAGTAACCTGGGTTATACGTTATTCTTTTTCATCACTTCAAGTATGTCCTGCCATTCCCTTCTGGCCTGAAGAGTTTCTATTGAAAGATCAGCTGTTATCCTTATGGGAATTCCCTTGTGTGTTATTTGTTGTTTTTCCCTTTTAATATTTGTTCTTTGTGGTCAAACTTTGTTAATTTGATTAATATGTGTCTTGGGGTGTTTCACCTTCAGTTTATCCTGTTTGGGACTCTCTGGATTTCTTGGACTTGTGTGACTATTTTCTTTCCCATTTTAGGGAAGTTTTCAACTATTATCTCCTCGAGTATTTTCTCATGGCCTTTTGGCATCTAGCCTTTAATATAAGGAGAAAAGGACATGAGTAGTCATCTTAATTCATGCCTAGGAGGGGCATGAGAAGCATGTTACTGGACAAGAAAGAATTGCCAATTAATTTACATAATTTTTCTCTTCTATTTTCTTCTGTCAGGCACTCCAAGGCCTCCAGAAGATCAGTAAAGCAGTAATAAAACAGAATGGACAAGACTGAGCAACTCATTAAATGTAGGGACCAAGATAAAAAAGGATGGAATAAAAACTGTTCTCTTTTGATTTGATGATGGTTGTGGGTGCAGGGGCATGGTGTGAAGGCACCATTTATAAAAATATTGGTTAGAGTTGGGAAGGTGTGAATTTGTAAAGAGGCAGTATTTGTTTTTTTTATTTTTACTTTGTTTTACTTTACATTACTGTATTGGTTTTGCCTTACGTTGACATGAATCCGTCTTGGGTGTACATGAGTTCCCAATCCTGAATCCCGCCCCTCCCACCTCCCATCCCATATCAACTCTCTGGGATCTAGGACTGTAGGGCTCAGAATAGAAATGGGAATAAATACATTTGTTTATTAGAAAATCCCCCATAAAGTAAAGATAAATAAAGCTATGATTTTAGGATAAGATTACTAAGGGGAGATTTTAAAAGAAAGATAAAATAGGCCTTTAGCTACAGGCTTAAGGACACCTCCACTTAAAAAATGAAAAGTAAGTACAGATATATACGTAGAAAAGACAGCTAATTATTGAGGGAAAACCAGGAGAAGCCATTGGATAATCTCAACTGGAAGTAATAAATGAAATAGGTAATTGAGAGATGAGGGAAAGAAAAGGATGAGGGGATATATCTAAAGGAGAGAGAAACTGAAGATGATGACATCGGGTCATCAGCCATGCAGCAGAGTTTTGAAGGAAACTTGAAGGGAATAAGCCTCGGTGTGTGGACCACATCATTCTCTGATAGTGGATGTGTAGACATAGATTCATAAAGACTGGGGGGAAGGGTGAGGTGGAAAGGGACATTGAAGGTCCTCTGTTTTTCCTTTATATGAGGATTGAAATGGGACACGTTTGGAAAGGTGCTATAAAAATATAAGCAAGTGTAAATGAGAGATGATAAGGCATTTTTAAATGAAGATGAAGGCCATATGCATGAGTTTGCATATTTCTTGAACCACAGTCGCTAACTTGTGAGTTGGTTTAATAAGTGGAGAAAAGTGTAAGTGAAGGAGAGTGAAGCCCAAGGGAATCAAAATCTCAAGTAAATAGTGACTGAAATAACTGTCAAAGGACATCAAAGGGAAGAGTCCACCCCAAGGCTGGGGTAGCATTTAAGCAGTGGAGTAGGTCCTGGGTTATGACTTTCATCCTTTCATTTATTCAATAAGCACTAACTTTTTGATCACCTGCAATCCACTAAAACTGTGATGAAGATTCTTCAGCAATGATCTTCACCCATCTAGTGAGGGGAATTGTTGAGTCTCCAAAGGACCATTTCAATCTTATATTTTTTTTAAATGTGAATCTAATTGACTTAAAATAAAACATGAGAAACTAAGTCAAAAAATTTCCTTCAGTTTATAATGAGGCAGGGGAAAACCCATGAAATGGCATGATATTTTTTTATGAGGATAGAAGTCTAACTTTCTGCTAAAGATGTTCACATATTCCTGAGCTGATAGAATTTTCTGATTTTTAGAAGTAATTTCATTCATACATCTAGAATTGAAGTTTTCTTACAATGCTTGGGGGAAAACACTAGGAAGTATTTTTGTTGTTTATCCCCTGACAGACTGTTTCAATTTTATTGGCTTCATGATTTGGGAAATATTTGATAACAAGGCAAAACTCAAAGGGGTGAAGTTTATTACTCTCATTTATTTTGCTTCAGGGTCAAAGAGAGTTGAAACATTTATCTCTATGGTGCATCTTCTGCACATGTTCCTACCATGGGTGCTGACACATATTCACAGGTGGAAAGATTCACACTTCTGAAGAATGTTTGTTCATGCCATGCCTACTAAATCACTGAGCCATGGTACTTTTTAATTACTATAAACATTACTCACAAACAGGTTGATTTAGTAGAAGATAGTTAGAAATTGTTGAGGCCTTTGCAAATAGTGATCAAAATGAATTTTAAAAATCATCTGTAAGACTTGTTTACAGCAAAAATCAGTTTTCAAACTGAAAGAGTTACATATTTGAGGTTTATAGATTAGAACACAGAAAGAAAATAAGGCATACAATGATGGTTGAAGAAATTGTAACTAGAATTGAAATCTTTAGTTTCCTAAACATAGACTTTTTTCATATTCTCCTCAAAGTGGTGATAATTTTAAAGTAATAGTGGGAAAAAATACCCCACCAACTGTGAAAATTTTAATAAACTAAGTCAAAACCCACAATCAAAAAATCATTATGGAAACTAGAACCAGTACCCAGTATTATGGAGTACCTAATATTATTGAACTTTTGATTTTGTTATTTCTGTTTTTACTAGCTACATGATTCTATAGTGTCTCAAAGGTACATCAATTTCTACCTTTCATGAACAAATTTTACTGATGTACTGATTTTATTCTTACTTTTGTATGATGCCTGAACAGTTGAATTTTATTTTGCATTTTCTACAGCTATTATATCAAAGTTAGTTATCAAATCCAAAACAAAAGGATGCTAAATTAGAGAACTCATTTTTTCTGTTATGTTATTTTCTGTTATTAAATTTTTTGCAAGCATTAGGAAATATCTAATCATCTGTATTAATAAAGCCAAAAAGCATACCAATATTCACCCAGTCATCAATATTAGAAATTATGTTTCTTAGTGCTGTTAGCCAACCTTCTCTTTTTAGTTATGAAAACTGAAGAGAGCAGATGGCTACCATATTTGAGATTAGAATTCAAGCATTATAATTCCTCCAGTTCAGTTCAGTTCAGTCGCTCAGTTGTGTCCGACTAATTGTGACCATGAACTGCAGTGCTCCAGCCCTCCCTCTCCATCACCAACTCCCAGAGTCCACCCAAACCCATGTCCATTGAGCTGGTGATGCCATCCAACCATCTCGTCCTTTGTTGTCCCCTTCTCCTCCTGCCCTCAATCTTTCCCAGCATTAGGGTCTTTTCAAATGAGTCAGCTTTTTGCATCAGGTGGCCAAAGTATTGGAGTTTCAGCTTCAGTATCAGTCCTTCTAATGAACACCCAGGACTGATCTCCTTTAGGATGGACTGGTTGGCTCTCCTTGCAGTCCCAGGAACTCTCAAGAGTCTTCTCCAACACCACAGTTCAAAAGTATCAATTCTTCAGTGCTCAGCTTTCTTTATAGTCCAACTCTCACATCCATAGTGACCACTGGAAAAACCATAGCCTTGACTAGATGGACCTTTGTTGGCAAAATAATGTCTCTGTTTTTTATATGCTATCTAGGTTGGTCATATCTTTCCTTTCAAGGAGTAAGCATCTTTTAGTTTCATGGCTGCAATCACCATCTGCTGTGATTTTGGAGCCCCCCAAAATAAAGTCAACCACTGTTTCCCCATCTATTTGCCATGAAGTGATAGGACCAGATGCCATGATCTTAGTTTTCTGAATGTTGAGCTTTAAGCCAACTTTTTCACTCTCCTCTTTCACTTTCATTCAAGAAGCTCTTTAGTTCTTCTTCACTTTCTGCCATAAGGGTGGTGTCATCTGTATATCTGAGGTTATGGATATTTCTCCTGGCAATCTTGATTCCAGCTTGTGCTTCTTCAAGCCCAACATTTCTCATGATGTACTCTGCATATAAGTTAAATAAGCAGGGTGACAATATACAAGCTTGACATACTCCTTTTCCTATTTGGAACCAGTCTGCTATTCTATTCCTAGTTCTAACTGTTGCTTCCTGACCTGCACATAGGTTTCTCAAGAGGCAGGTCAAGTGGTTTGGTATTCCCATCTCTTTCAGAATTTTCCACCATTTATTATGATCCACACAGTCAATGCCAAAACCTGAAACCCTTCTCATTTGCTATAATCTTCATATTATTTGCTTATTTCTCTTCTGTAGGTGAAGAGAACAAACTCTTGTAAAATAAAAGTTGCAGGTGAATTCTTTATGAGCTGAGCCACTAGAGAAGCCTGAACACACACTTAGTAAGATGCTATAATGTTCTAGACAATGTGTTTAGCAATTTGTTATGCTTATCATTACTTTAAAAAAAATGTTTTATTTATTTTTAATTTACTTTTTTTTGGGCAATAACATGTACCCAGCCAGGGATTGAACCCACACCCTCTGCACTGGAAGAGCATAGTCTTAACCACTGGATTGCCAGGGAAGTCCCTGCTTACCATTACTTTTTAACTCTTAAAGGAGTCATTGATATGCTTTTATCCCATTTTTCCAGTTTCAGAGACAAAGATTCAGATTACTAAACTTCTCCCTAGTAATATAGACAGTAAAGGGGCATGAAGGTTTTACCAAGTTGTTTTTGCTTCATACCCCTTTCTTATTTTCTCTGTAGAATATCTCTTCCCAGATCCTCTATAATCTCCTTTTCATTGTTAATTACATAATCTTTCCTAACACTAATGCTTCCTTCATCAACTTATGTTCAAAGCAATGTATTTTTTGTCATTTATATTATTTATTTCCAAAGGAGTATTTTGTTCTTTCAGCTGCCCAGTGACATAAATATCACTTCATTAGAAAAAATGCTCAATTTTTTTTCTTCTTTATTTCTTGAAATAACATCTGGAAGAACAATATTATGTTGACACTGAGTTCTTAAAATAAAATCTCATCTTAGATGATGTATGAGAAGTAAATCAGCAATTCAGAGAACTTGTCTTCATTATTGGATAACAAACTCATGATTAAGCAAAGATTTTCCTGAGATGAACCAGAGACTCATCCTTAAATAAAATAAGCTGACTTTTCATTTATGACAACTATATATCTGAAATATTGAGCATGATGCTTCATGGATTTTGTTGATGTAGCATCTCAAATAATGCTTTGTATGTATGGAGAGACCATTTAACAGATGAGTTAACCAACACAAGGAAATTAGATGCATGCTTGGAGTTAAAACAAATGATAAACTACTGAAAATATAAAGGCTTTTGAGCTTTTAACTGTTGTTTAGTCAACAAACTAACGAGAAATTAATAAAGATATACATGTAAGCCTGAGGTGATAGTTTCAGATCCATTAATATGGTGCCTAATTCTACACAGTCAGATACATATTTTCAAGGTATTACTGACAAATAATAGAAATGAGATATTTCAAAGATGTGATAGCACATGCTGTGATCCCATATATTCTCCACATACTGGTTTGACATATTTTTCTAATTAAACAGTAAAAGGCAATTGTCAATTAATTGATTTTTAAGAAGTTAATTTAAATATATACTATTATATTGATTTAAGAAGTCTATAGCATAATTTTCTTCTTTTTTGGCATCAAGTGCTTTCATTCTCTCTTTTCTCTCCATACACACACACACACACACACACACACACACAGATACCATCCTTTTCCTATTCATCAGCGATTTGACACTCTGGCTTGAGATAAAATTCTCACACTGAACGTACTATTTATGACTATAAGCAACAAAATTCAGAATAGCAGATCTGGGGCAGATTGACAATCATAATAACAACTATTATCCTCTAAAGCTGTTTGCTGCTACTTAAAGGGGCAGTATCCATTATAGAAAGAATATATGAGTCATTCTTTAAAGTATGGCTCCACTGGAAAAATGTTTTGTTATGGTGATTGTTGCAAATATAAGCCTATTGCCTTTGGCTCTTTGAAATGAAAGCTGCTTCATTTCACTTAAGAAGGTTATGTGAACACGTTTAAATTGGTTACATTTGAATCCACATGTGGTTAAATCTTTCTTCCAGAGAGAAAAGAAAAGTTATTCATCTCAATTTCTACTACAACAATCTTAAACCTGGATTTTCTACCTCACGTTCTGAGTACAAAGTCCTATTTGTGTTGTCTGTACCTCAACCACACATATTATTTAAATTTATGAATATAATCATTTCAAACATTATAATGGTCATATTTTCCCTGTTCATGAACCTCCATTCATATCTAGTAGTTAAGCAGATAAAATATAAACCCTATTGTCTTGACATTCAATGAATTAACATACACTACCTTGGGAAAAATATTTCCTCATTCCCTTCTTCTCAGAGATGGATGTCTGAAAAAAGTAATGTGAAGAAGTAAAAATTGAACATTTACTCTGCTGTCATGTTATATTCTATATTACTATTAAGATAAGCATTTGTACAGACTGGAGAATAAGAAGATATCTATAGTGGTCATTAGCTTTTTGGCTTCTTTCTTGCATTTTCTTGGGAAAAACTTGTTTCTCTAGTCTCAGACTTGCAGTGAATTCTAGTTTTGAATCAGGTGAAGGTGAAGGTGAAGTCGCTCAGTCGTGTCTGACTCTTTGCGACCCCGTGGACTGTAGCCTAGCAGGCTCCTCCATCCATGGGATTCTCCAGGCAAGAATACTGGAGTGGATTGCCATTTCCTTCTCCAGGGGATCTTCCCGACCCAGGGATCGAACCTGGGTCTCCTGCATTGGAGGCAGATGCTTTAACCTCTGAGCCACCAGGAAATCAGAGTATACCTCATTTCAGAACACAGGCACTGGCTCAGGCTTGGGTATAGAGGCTCATCTCTGGCAGTTTTGCTAGAACTATATAGAAAAAGACTCCCCTCTTGAGTTCACTGATAAGAAGAACCATGGAAGCCTGGAGAGACCAGAAGCCATCTTCACCAACACATAGAAAAAGGAAAGACCTTACCTGGGTGGAGGCGGGGGGGGAATCAGGAAGACAAGAAAAACATCTCTGATGACTTTTTGAGCAGCAGGAATAAGTTGTTTGAAACTATTTATCTGAGTTGAAATTTATTTTATTATTTTAAAGTAAGTTTGGGGTTTTTTTAATTTACAACTATAAAACTAAAAAAATAAAATTAAGTATCTGACTAGGGTGACTTGATTAAAGGTATTATATATCATTCAAGAGTCTTTTGAAATAGTTTTCCATCCATGTCGATACTCAGTCTTGTCCAACTCTTTGTGACCCTATGAACTATAACCCTCCAAGCTTCTCTGTCCGTGGGATTTTTCAGGCAACAATACTGAAGTGGGTTGCTATTCCTCTTCCAGGGGACCTTCCTGACCCAGGGATCAAACCCATGTTTCCTGGGGCTCCTGCATTGCACTCAGATTCACCGGGGAAGCCTTGAAGTAGGTTTAAACAATGTGAATTTATAGTAAATGATACTTAATTTACTGTATACAAAGTAATTTTAAGTAAATATAATCCTCAAAATAATAAGAGGATTCATTTTAAAATGTTTTATTTTTTATTCCTTTTTGTTTGTAATAGTTTGTGTCTTAATTTTTCATTAAGTTATTTTATTTTAAATTAATGGTATCTTTAATAACATGCCTGTTATTTTTTAAGACAGAAGATATACCATCAGTGTCTCCCTCCATACCTTGCCCAGTTCCTCCCCATTAACAAGTGGCACACTATTAAATATAATTATGTATGTAGATTTTATGCATATGTATTATGTATATTTCTAAAAATTTTACCCATATACAAGTAAATACATATCCCACCCCTATTTTTACCCAACAGGGAGCATATTTTACCCAACAGGCAACACTCTGCCTTACTGCATTTAATGTCTAGGCTGAAAGCTCCCAACTTTATTTCTATAGGCCAGACCTCTCCCCTTAATTCTAAACCCTCATGTCTAACAACTTAATTGGCATATGTAATTGGGTATATAATAGATAGCTCAAAGTGAACTAGCCTAAAATTCAACTTGAGACTTCTTTTCATAACACCTCTATTTCTAGGTTTCTTCATCTCAGTCACTGACATTTGCATTCTGCCTGTTCAGGCAAATGATATCACCTATCAATAACCTCAGATAGGCAGATGATGCCACCCTTATGGCAGAAAGTGAAGAGGAACTAAAAAGCCTCTTGATGAAAGTGAGAGAGGAGAGTGAAAAAGTTGGCTTAAAGCTCAACATTCAGAAACCGAAGATCATGGCATATGGTCCCATCACTTCATGGGAAATAGATGGGGAAACAGTGGAAACAGGGTTAGACTTTATTTTTGGGGGCTCCAAAATCACTGCAGATGGTGATTGCAGCCATGAAATTAAAAGACGCTTACTCCTTGGAAGGAAAGTGATGACCAACCTAGAAAGCATATTCAAAAGCAGAGATATTACCTTGCCAACAAAGGTCCATCTAGTCAAGGCTATGGTTTTTCCAATGGTCATGTATGGATGTGAGAGTTGGACTATAAAGAAAGCTGAAAGCCAAAGAATTTCTCTTGATGAAAGTGAGAGAGGAGAGTGAAAAAGTTGGCTTAAAGCTCAACATTCAGAAACCGAAGATCATGGCATATGGTCCCATCACTTCATGGGAAATAGATGGGGAAACAGTGGAAACAGGGTTAGACTTTATTTTTGGGGGCTCCAAAATCACTGCAGATGGTGATTGCAGCCATGAAATTAAAAGACGCTTACTCCTTGGAAGGAAAGTGATGACCAACCTAGAAAGCATATTCAAAAGCAGAGATATTACCTTGCCAACAAAGGTCCATCTAGTCAAGGCTATGGTTTTTCCAATGGTCATGTATGGATGTGAGAGTTGGACTATAAAGAAAGCTGAAAGCCAAAGAATTGATGCTTTTGAATTGTGGTGTTGGAGAAGACTCTTGAGAGTCCCTTGGACTGCAAGGAGATCCAACCAGTCCGTCCTAAAGGAGATCAGTCCTGAGTGTTCACTGGAAGGACTGATGTTTAAGCTGAAATTCCAATACTTTGGCTACCTTATGAGAAGAGTTGACTCACTGGAAAAGACCCTGATGCTGGGAGGGATTGGGGCAGGAGGAGAAGGGGACGACAGAGGATGAGATGGCTGGATGGCATCACCAACTCGATGGACATGAGTTTGAGTGAATTCTGGGAGTGGGTGATGGACAGGGAGGCCTGGTGTGCTGCGGTTCATGAGATCACAAAGAGTCGGACATGATAGAGTGACTGAAGTGAACTGATTCCTTTCCCTCTGTTTCTCTCACAACAATTCCAACAATAAATCCTATTGGCCCTACTTGAAAATGCAATCACAAGTCAACTGAAGCTCACCATTTCTGTGTGCCACATTTCTAAGGTTCTAGTAATATTAATAAACTAATGTTATGAATAATTGAAAGAGCCTTTGTACTCATTCTCTCTCAGTCTTACAGTATAGAGAAATAAAATTTTATAAAGGAAGTCCAATAATTGCTACTTAATGAGGAGAATAAATTCAGAAAATTTATAGGTATTTCAAGAGAACTAGTGTGAAATTTCTTTTAATGCACTTTCTACAAAGAATAAAGTGCACTTAATGTTTAAGCAGTTCTCATGTATTTGGGCTCAGAGTTGGGCTTAAACTCTGTGGATTAATTTAACCATTTGGGACATAGTAAGAAAGCACAATGCCTCTGTACTTGCATCAGTGTGTGTTTGTGTGCTCAGTCATGTACCACTCTTTGCAGCCCCATGGACTATAGCCCACCAGGCTCCTCCATCCAAGCCATAAAGAGACAAAAATACTCAGTAAGGATTCTTTTTGGTTAATCCCACAGAATAGATTTTATCCTGGCAAGTTAGGATAAAGGAAGCTGTTGTGACATACTGTAAAGCTTACAGGACCCTGTCACTGATATATGTACGCATGTATGAGATATGTGTGAAATTGCCATTATTAAAGCATTGGCTATTATAGGAAAAGGCTAAAAAATGTTTAAAGTGTGAGTCCATTAAAAATTAAAATTTCTCTTAGAAGGTTAAAGGATACATTCACATGTTTAATCTGGACATTATGGGGCATTCCACCAGAGATGTGTTAAATAGCATAAGATCAACAATCATGTTATTATGAGGAGTTATTGTGCTACTTTCAAATTTAAAGATTTTACTTTGTGTCAAATAGCCAAAGATTATGTTTCTCCTGTTTGACTTAGCTGCTAATTACCTACAGGTTATTTACAACACACACATCATCAGAATTTGTATTCTACGTTGTCATATTACATATTTTATTCTTTCGTATCTTCACTTTCACTTTGATTCACTTGCACCTATTACAGGAAGTGAACTGTGACACCCTGTGTCTGTGTGGAATTGTAAAGGTATTGAATTATGAATGACTTAAATTGAAATCTAAACAGTCTCAAGTAGTAGTAGCAGTAGTTTGTCGCTCAGTCGTGTCCGACTCTTTGCGACCCCATAGAATGTAGCCTACCAGGCTCCTCTCTCCATGGGATTCTCCAGGCAAGAGTAAAGGGACATCATCAAATAGTTACATACTGAAACTTAGGAAGATAGTATTCTTTGAAGTGTTTGCTTTATAACATATATGCTTTACATGTCTTCATTTGCCTGAACATTTCATTAGTGATTGAATGAGAGGAGTTTGGTTCCAGGATAGCTGAGTAAGCTTCTACTGTGCCCACTCCAGCTGCACACACACACACACCCACACCCACACACATTTCTCCAATAAGTAGAAATAACATATATTCCATCCCAAATACATAGTCTCTTGAAATAGTTATGAAGCGCACAATCCTAAAGTTAAACAAGTTTTATCCAGATCGCCCCATGGTAAGTGATTGTTCTTAATTCTTTGATGCTGCTTAAACTATCTGAGACACAACTTCTTCTTCTGTAAAATGAAAGTGAAGTCTCTCAGTTGTGTCCGACTCTTTGTGACCCCATGGACTGTAATGTACCATGTTCCTCTGTCCATGAGATTTTCCAGGCAAGAATACTGGAATGGGTTGCCATTTCCTTCTCCAGGGGATCTTCCTGACCCAGGGATCAAACCCGGGTCTCCCACATTGTAGACAGACGCTTTACCGTCTGAGCTACCTGGGAAGTCCTCTGTAAAATGAATGGGTTTAATTTTCTTTCCAGTTTTAAAAATTTGAAATTAAAGCATTTGAGACACAAATAACAAAACAAAAGTAAATGTAATCAAATATTTTTATCTACTGTGCACTCCACTCTTAGCTAAGTTTTCTCTTATCCACACTCAGTAAGTCTGCAGTGACCCTCCTGTTAAAAGCATGGATGATCTAACAGCCTTTGGATCTAACAATTACAATCAAGTATTTCTATATATTTTCTTAGCATTCAGATCTTTATTTATAATGTTTCATTATTTTTTTAAAGAAACATATCTCTCGAGTAATATTTTAATTTTTCCCTCAAGTGCCCAATATTTTGGGGTTAAAACAATATTCATAATTACATTAAAATGAGAAAAATATTTGTTCCTAGAAACAGTGAAGCTTAAGATACTAAAGAAACATTTAATCAACCTGTATTGAGTCATTTTGAATCTAAGGTGAGTATTAAGTAATACTTAATCTTGAACTATGCAGTGTTTACTAGAGGTGCCAACTTCACAGTAGAGCAGCAAAGCCAATGTCTGAACCCAATTAACCTGAATGTAAGCTATGCAATTAGAAGGCTATTTGCAATATTATATGAGCATGGTTACAACCATTCTGAGGGTTTTCCTTAAACAGGTTCTAATTACCCATTCATGTGGTATCAATAATAACTAAATTTTATGCCCCTATAAGAAGCAACACTACGAAGGTGGCTACATATGTTATTTTTAAGTGAATTCAGCATTTGTTTTACTTTTCAGAGCAATAAACTATAATTGTACAATTTATATTCTGGACTAATGCAGTGGCTTTTCTCTCCCTTTTTGGCATAGAGGGAATTTTTGCTTTAGAACTTGTGAAAAAAGAAATGTTACAGATACACTAAATTTTTATTTTAATAATGATTGTTTTCATATGAAAGTTTTTAAATATGTGAAATATAAATAATGAAAGCAACCGAGGAATACTAAAGCATAATTAGGTTATTTCTAAGATGAAGGAGAGCCATTACTATGCATTTTTCAATTTTATCTGCTCTTATTTACACCTGACAGGAAATTCTGGAGGGCAATTAATGACATTTTTTTCACAAGAGAAGGCGTATTATTTTTTCTTTTAGCAATGACCCTGATCTCTATGCCAAACGGAGGAGATAGATAAACATTTTGATGACAGGTTGAATCCCAGTAGCTCATGTGGATAATACTTTTTTCAAAAACTGCTGGGAACAAGGATTGTCTTTAAAATATTAAAGCTGTAAGCCCAACAAGACAGTATGATGAATTGAGAATTTGCAAACTATACATATAAATACTGCCCAAGGACAGCAAATCAATAAGGTGCAACACTGGGGAAAAAAAAAAAAAAAAAACTGGGAATGGGGAACTTTTTTGTCAGGAAGATAATGATAATAGAAAGCATCAAGAAAATGTACTCAAATAAATGAAACCCTACAAGATTGTCTTTAAAACAAAACAAAACTTTATCCACATGTTCAGTGGAGAAGCTTCCATTTTTTGACTACCTAAAAGCTGTAAATTCTTCATTTACTTATAGTCTTGAAAGGGGTTCTGAATTGGAGATGAAAACAATTACTCTTTCCCCCATTTTGAGTCTTAATATAGCACTTTCCAAGTGTATTTAGTTCACAATTTGAACAGCAAGATTATCACATAAAAGTAAGTCTAATGGAAGAAACATTCTCAAAACAGCTTCAAAATCCAGAGTTTTAAACAAATTTCAAGGTTCATATGCAATGAATTTTTTCTTAGATCCATAAAGACTATCAACTATGAAAACATGATGGAGTTAATGATAGTACATTTCAAGAATGTACTGCACAAAAAATGTATTAAGTCTAAATATGAATATATATTGAACATATATATTGAATATATGTTCATATTTCTATTCATATTTCTATTAAAATATAAAAGTCAACAAACCATGACACAAGCAAAGTAAATCGCTAATAAAGGAGGAGTTCCTGGGCTTAGCAGTTAAAATGAATCTGAGCATAGATTCTGGGACACATGCCCTCAAACTAACAGAAGAAAAATCCAAACAGAGATTTCTATTGCCATCAGATCATCTGTTACGTATGTACATTTGGAATCTAAAAATCTCTTTCTCCAGTACCTCATCTGAGGAATTACTTTAAATTGAGCAATGCACTTTTTTGCCTTTAGAAATATGGAAAAGAAGTTCTGAGTTTGCATACTTTTCCTGATTCAGAATGTGCTCTGCTCAGTTGCTCAGTTGTGTCTGACTTTGCGACCCCATGGACTGTAGCCTCCTAGGCTCCTTTGTCCATGAGATTCTCCAGGAAAGAATACTGGAGGGGGTTTCCATGCCCTCCTCCAAGGGATCTTCCCAACACAGGGTTCAAACCCAGATCTCCCACATTGCAGGAGGATTTTTGATCATCTGAGCCATCAGCAAAGCCCCTGATTTAAAATATGGGCTCAAAAATATGCATTCAACCAATTCATAAATGAGCTATAATCATTTTATAACCATGAAAGACAGTTGAAACCTCAGGTATAGAAGCCTATCAGATCAATTCAGTAACTCAGTCATGTTCAACCTTTGCGACCCCATGGACTGCAGTACACCAGGCTTCCTGGTCCATCATCAAATCCCAGAGCCTACTCAAACTCGTGTCCATTGAGTCGGTGATGCCATCCTACCATCTTATCCTCTACTGCCCCCTTCTCCTCCTGCCTTCAATCTATCCCAGCATCAGGGTCTTTTCCAATGAGTCAGTTCTTTGCATCAGGTGGCCAAAGTATTGGAGTTTCAGCTTCAGCATCAGTCCTTCCAATGAATGTTCAGGACTGATTTCCTTTAGGATTGACTGGTTGGATCTCTTCGCAGTCCAAGGGACTCTCAGGAGTCTTCACCACCACAGTTAAAAGCATCAATTCTTTGATGCTCAGCTTTCTTTATAGTCCAGCTCTCACATCCATATGTGACTACATGTCATGGAAACAGTGACAAGCCTATCACTTCAGTTCAATTCACTCACTCAGTCATGTCCAATTATTTGTAACCCCATGGACTGCAGCATGCCAGTCCTCTCTGTCCATCAACAACTCCTGGATCTTGCTCAGACTCATGTCCATTGAGTTCCTGATGCCATCCAACTATCTCATCCTCTGTTGTCCCCTTCTCCTCCTGCCTTCAATAATCTGTCCAAGCATCAAGTTCTTTTCCATTGATTTCTTTGCATCAAGTGGCCAAAGTATTGGAGCTTCAGCTTCAATATAGAAGCCTATAGATATGCATAAACTCCAGTCTATATACCAGGTCAGCTAACTATGTCTGTTTTTATAAATAAAGTTCTATTGGAACATGGCCATGCTTTTTCATCTGTGGCCTGCTACTGTCCTACAACAGCAGAGTTGTTTAGTGGCTACAGAGACTACATGGCCTGCAAAACTGAGAATATTTATCAAATGCCTTTTATAGGAAAAGGTTGCTGATTTCTTCTGTTTAAACATACATTTTTTAAGATTATATAAATTTTCATTTGCTAAATTCTCTTTCAATAATATGTACTATTTATTTTTTCTGATTACTCGCTTCCAGTCAGTCTCTGAATCCAATGTTCAGTTCAGTTCAGTTCAGTCACTCAGTCATGTCCGACTCTTTGCGACCCCATGAATCACAGCACGCCAGGCCTCCCTGACCATCACCATCTCCCGGAGTTCACTCAGACTCACGTCCATGGAGTCCGTGATGCCATCCAGCCATCTCATCCTCAGTCGTCCCCTTCTCCTCCTGCCCCTAGTCCCTCCCAGCATCAAAGTCTTTTCCAATGAGTCAACTCTTCGCATGAGGTGGCCAAAGTACTGGAGCTTCAGCTTTAGCATCATTCCTTCCAAAGAAATCCCAGGGCTGATCTCCTTCAGAATGGACTGGTTGGATCTCCTTGCAGTCCAAAGGGACTCTCAAGAGTCTTCTCCAACACCACAGTTCAAAAGCATCAATTCTTCGGCGCTCAGCCTTCTTCACAGTCCAACTCCAACATCCATACATCACCACAGGAAAAACTAGCCTTGACTAGACAGACCTTAGTCGGCAAAGTAATGTCTCTGCTTTTCAATATGCTATCTAGGTTGGTTATAACTTTTCTTCCAAGGAGTAAGAGTCTTTTAATTTCATGGCTACAGTCACCATCTGCAGTGATTTTGGAACCCAAAAAAAAAAAAAATAAAGTCTGACGCTGTTTCTACTGTTTCCCCATCTATTTCCCATGAAGTGATGGGACCAGATGCCATGATCTTTGTTCTCTGAATGTTGAGCTTTAAGTCAACTTTTTCACTCTCCTCTTTCACTTTCATCAAGAGGCTTTTTAGCTCCTCTTCACTTTCTGTGTTTCACAAGTATACTAATATTGACCATTACAGTGTATGTGAATGCTCATTCATATCCAATTCTTTGAGATCCCATGGACTGCAGTCCACCAGGCTTCTCTGTCCATGGGATTTTCCAGGCAAGAATACTGGAATGGGTTGCCATTTCCTTCTCCAGGGGATCTTCCCAACCCAGGGATACAACTCATGTCTCCTGCACTGCAGGCAGATTCTTTACACTGAGCCACCTAGGAAACTATGCCAGTATCCTTTCCCAAAGTTAAGTGGAATCAGTAGTTACTGAGAAAGAAAATAGTTTAGAGTCTTCTGTAACTTACAATTGGTCCTGATTTTTATAGACACGATTTAATTATATGACAAGTTGAATGTGTTAAATATTTGTTTTAGTAATTAGTAACTTAAAAACTTCCCTTGAAAGAATGTGAACAGTTTCTAATCAGCAAATGAAATCCTGATAGACTTGTTCACATTTCACAAGTAATGTTAAATCATGGTTAGCTTAAGCAAAAACAAATGAATTAGAAAAATATTACATATTTTACAAAATCAAACGAAGACCTAAAATGACCAGACCAGGTGAATGATGCAAATAAAGACATTTCAAAGAATCTCAATAGTGTGTTTTGTGAACCCTTCTATGGGCACACTACCACTGGGGGAAAAAGAAAAAAAAAAAAACTCCAATTGCATTTTCTTGGAGTATCTACTTGAGATTCAAAGTTTGGATACAGAGTACATTTGCTTTGCTTGGCCCTTATTTTTAACCAGAGAGACTAAAGTTTATTACCCATAGTTTATAATGCCAAAGCAGTCATAAGAAGGAGGCTTTAAAAAAAAAAAAAGTAAGGCACGCTATATAAAGAACTAAACAAAAGACCTCCACTAAGGCATTTTAAGCAAAGGGAAAAACATGCTTAAAGCTGAAGTTGTGTGAAAACACCTGATATACTGTAAAAAACAATGAGGAATATCTAAGACAGGATCTCCAGATATTTAGAAATTGAATGTTATTGGTAGCAAAACAATACACCGAAGATAGGTCAGGGCTTTGCGGACCATATGGGCATTTGTTAAGTACTCATTATTGTAGTATTAAAGCAGCCATTGACACTATGTAAACAAATGTGCATGTGTTTCAGTAAAACTTTATTTTTTAAAACTGTCACATTTGATTTTATCAGCAGACCATAGATGCTGACACATGGTCTAGGTTTGTGGTTGCCACAGGAGACTGAATATGTGCTAAGTTATACAAGATGAACCCCTAGAATGTAGGAAAAACAAGACTTTCATATATATTTTTCTTATCCTTTAGAAATCCCTATATTATATATGTACATAATTGTATAGAATATATGTATAGAATAATATATACTACAATTTAAATATAAGTATATATACAGTGGATGTGCTTGTTCAATACTGTTCTACTATGGCATCCGGTCCCATCACTCCATGGGAAATAGATGGAGAAACAGTGGAAACAGTGTCAGACTTTTTTTTTGGGCTCCAAAATCACTGCAGATGGTGACTGCAGCCATGAAATTAAAAGACACTTACTCCTTAGAAGAAAAGTTATGACCAACCTAGATAGCATATTGAAAAGCAGAGACACTACTTTGCCAACAAAGGTCCATTTAGTCAAGGCTATGGTTTTTCCTGTGGTCATGTATGGATGTGAGAGTTGGACTGTGAAGAAGGCTGAGTGCCAAAGAATTGATGCTTTTGAACTGTGGTGTTGGAGAAGACTCTTGAGAGTCCCTTGGACTGCAAGGAGATCAACCCTGGGATTTCTTTGGAAGGAATGATGCTAAAACTGAAGCTCTAGTACTTTGGCCACCTCATGCAAAGAGTTGACTCATTGGAAAAGACTTTGATTCTGGGAGGGATTGGGGGCAGGAGGAGAAGGGAATGACTGAGGATGAGATGGCTGGATGGCATCATGGACCCCATGGATGTGAGTCTGAGTGAACTCCGGGAGTTGGGGATGGAAGGGAGGCCTGGCGTGCTGTGATTCATGGGGTCGCAAAGAGTTGGACATGACTGAGCGACTGAACTGAACTGAAGGTAGATCTATGATAGAAAAAGAGATATACAGACAACTTCTTTAGGTAATAGAGAATAATTGAATAAAAAGCGCCTTGATAAAAGTGAAAGAGGAGAGTGAAAAAGTTGGCTTAAAACTCAGCATTCAGAAAACTAAGATCATGGCATCCAGTCCCATCACTTCATGGCAAATAGATGGGGAAATAGTGGCTGACTTTATTTTTGGGGGGTCCAAAATCACTGCAGATGGTTATTGCAGCCATGAAATTAAAAGATGCTTACTCCTTGGAAGGAAAGTTATGACCAACCTAGACAGTATATTAAAAAGCAGGGACATTACTTTGCCAACAAAGGTCTGCCTAGTCAAGGCTATGGTTTTTTCCATTGGTCATGTCTGCATGTGAGAGTTGGACTATAAAGAAAGCTGAGCACCAAAGAATTGATGCTTTTGAACTGTGGCATTGGAGAAGACTCTTGAGAGTTCCTTGGACTGCAAGGAGATCCAACCAGTCCATCCTAAAAGAAATCAGTCCTGGGTGTTCATTGGAAGGACTGATGCTAAAGCTGAAACTCCAATACTTTGGCCACTTGATGCGAAAAGCTGACTCATTTGAAAAGACCCTGATGTTGGGAAAGATTGAAGGCAGGAAGAGAAGGAGACGACAGAGGATGAAATGATTGGCTGGCACGCTGACTTAATGGACATGAGTTTGAGTAAACTCCGGGAGTTGTTGATGGACAGGGAGGCCTGGCGCGCTGCGGTTCGTGGGGTCACAAAGAGTTGTACATGACTGAGCGACTGAACTGAACAGAACATTTTTAAAATCAGTGAAGTAAGCTAATCAGATTTTTCAGAAGGATACTTTTTCATGCTGTATTTCTATCATATTTATTTTTTTACCTTGAGTACAGCTGTCATTTCTTTTTAGTTCAGAAGTTTTAATTTGCTTTCTTATGTCTATGATTATTTAGTTTTATCAAATATAGTGTTTCCTGATGATTTTCCCAAATTGAAGCCTTAAAAAAATTGTTAGTATTATAGACAATAATGATAGCAAAATAAATAATAGAGAATTTTAACAACTAGAGATCTTATTGCACCAACCTAACTCAGTGCAGTTTTTGGTTTTCCTTGGAGAAAACAGTGAAACTATTCTGTAGAGCAAGTCTAATCTTCATGATAGAAAAGATGAAGTAATTAAATGGTGAAATATTTGAACTACTAATGCCAAAAAAATATTAAAAGGAGTTATGTCAAATAATTGTCATGATTTAATACAATGGAGAAAATGCATTTTTAAAATTTAGCTAAAATAAGAATTCTTCCTGTCAGAGTAAAATGCACATTTCAGAATTAATATAGTAAAACAAAGACAACAGAAAATAGCTTATCAGGCTGAAAGGACTGTTGAAAGATCAAGGAAACAGACAATTCATATGATTTTCGAGACAGGAGGATATAGTTTCTAGAAAATAGTGGAAAAAAGTTCTTAAGATGTTTATTGGGAAAGGTTTGTTCTCAAAGGGGAAAAAAATCAAATATAAACCATTTACATAGAATTTGAATTTAAACATAGGAAGTAACCAAATCCTGGCATGTATGATCTATAGAAAGAATGCAGTAGAAGCTTAACCAAATCAGAAAAAAGGGACACTTAGACAAAGTAAGAACAGATACTGTACTCTTGGCCATCAAAGAACATGCTTGAAAATTATGCTATCCCTAGGAGTGACCCATCTTGCACTCTGCTCTTAATATCACTGCCTCCCCAACTAAAGCTCTACCCTGTGTCTTATCCTTCATGTTGATAAAATAAAAAATTGTGCCAATCAGAAAATGACCATCCACTTCCATTCATCTTACTCATTTGCTCAGTATTCCTCTACAATAATCTTTCCACCTTATTTTATTCAATTAAAGTATAATTGACTTGTAATATTATGTTAGCTTCAAGTGTACAAAATCAAGACTCAATATTTTTATACATTAGAAGTGATCACTATTCTAAGTCTAGTTACCACGTGTAATCATACAAGTTATTACCAATGTGATATTATTGATTATATTCCCTATGCCATATGTTGCAGTCCCACCAGTTCAGTTCCTTTCAGTTGTTTGGTCATATACAACTCTGCAGCCACATGGACGGCAGCATGCCTGGCTCCATGTCCATCACCAACTCCTGGAGCTTGCTCATACTCATGTCCATTGAGTTGGTGATGCCAGCCAACCATCTCATCCTCTGTCATCCCCTTCTCCTCCCTCCTTTTGTCTAACCCAGCATCAGGGTATTTTCCAATAAGTCAGCTCTTCACATGAGGTGGTCAAAGTATTGGAGTTTCAGCTTCAGCATCAGTCCTTCCAATGAATATTCAGGACTGATTTCCTTTAGGATTCACTAGTTAGATCTCCTTGCAGTCCAAGGGACTCTCAAAAGTCTTTTCCACACCACAGTTCAAAAGCATCAATTCTTTGGCACTCAAGTTTCTTTATGGTATATCTCTCACATCCAGGCATGACTACTGGAAAAACCATAGCTTTGATTATAAGGACTTATGTCAGTAAAGTAATGTTTCCGCTTTTTAATATGCTAAATTTTTCATAGCTTTTATTCCAAGGAGCAAACATAGTTTAATTTCATGGCTACAGTCACCATCTGCAGTGGTTTTGGAGCTCAAGAAAATAAAGTTTCCACTGTTTTATACCTGTTTGCCACAATGTGATGGGATGCAATGATCTTCATTTTTGAATGTTGAGTTTTAAGCCAGCTTTTTCACTTCTCTTTCATTTTCATCAAAAGGCTCTTTAGTTCCTCTTTGCTTTCTGTCATAAAGGTAGTGCCATCTGCATATCTGAAGTTATCGATATTTTTCCCGGCAATCTTGATTCCAGCTTGTGCTTCATTCATTCCAGCATTTGCATAATATACTCTGCGTATTAAACAGGGTGACAATATACAGCCTTGATGGACTCCTTTCCAAATTTTGAACTAGTCCATTGTTCCATATCTGTTCTAACTGTTGCTTCTTGACCTGCATACAGATTTCTCAGAAGGCAGGTAAGGTGGTCTGGTATTCCCATCTCTTCAAGAATTTTCCACAGTTTATTGTGACCTACACAGTCAAAGGCTTTGGCATAATCAATAATGCAGAAGCAGATGTTTTTCTGGTATTCTCTTGCTTTTTCGATGATCCAGTGGCTATTGGTAATTTAATCTCTGATTCCTCTGCCTTTTCTAAATCTAGCTTGTACATCTGGAAGTTCACAGTTCACATATTGTTGAAGCCTGGCTTGGAATTTTGAGCATTACTTTGCTGGTGTGTGAGATGAGTACAATTGTGTGGTAGTTTGAGCATTTCTTGGCATTGCCTTTTTTGGAGTTGGAATGAAAACTGACCTTTTCCAGTCCTATGGCCACTGCTCAGTTTTCCACATCTGGTTCTAACTGTTGTTTCTTGACCAGCATACACATTTCTCAGAAGGCAGGTAAGGGGATCTGGTATTCCCATATATTAAGAATTTTCCACAGTTTGTTATGATCCACAACATAAAATACTTTAGAATTGTCAGTGAAGCAAAAGTAGATGTTTTTCTGGAACTCTCTTGCTTTTCGTATGATCCAATGGATGTTGACAATTTGATCCTTGATTCCTCTGACTTTTGTAAATCCACTAGACATCTGGAAGTTCTTGGGTCATATACCATTGAAGCCTCACTTGGAGAATTTTACTACTTTACTAGCATGTGAGATGAGTGCATTTGTGTGGTAGTTCGATCATTCTTTGGCATTGCCTTTCTTTGGGATTGGAATGAAAACTGACCTTATCCAGCCCTGTGGCCACTGCTGAGATCTTCAAATTTGCTTATTGAGTGCAGCACTTTCACAGCATCATATTTTAGGATTTGTAATAGCTCAGCTGGAATTCCATCACCTCCACTGGCCTTGTTTATAGTAATGCTTCACACCTCCAGATGTCTGGCTCTAAGTGAGTGATCACATCATCGTGGTTATCTGGGTCATGAAGATCTTTTTGTATAGTTCTCTGTGTATTCCTGCCACCTCTTCTTAGTATAATCTGCCACTGTTAGGCTCATACCATTTCTGTCCTTTGTGCCCATCTTTGCATGAAATGTTCTCTTGGTATCTCTAATTTTCTTGAAGAAATCTCTATTCTTTCCCATTCTATTGTTTTCCTTTATTCTTTGCATTGTTCAGTTAGGAAGACCTTCTTATCTCTCTTTGCTCTTCTTGGAACTCTGCATTCCAATGGGCATATTTTTCCTTTTCTCCTTTGTCTTTCATTTCCCTTCTTTTCTCACCTATTTGTAAGGCCTCCTCAAGCAACAGTTTTGCCTTTCTGCATTTCTTCTTGTTGGGGATGGTTTTGATCACCACCTCCTGTACAATGTCACAAACCTCCGTCCGTAGTTCTTCAGGCACTCTATCTATCAGATCTAATCGCTTAAATCTATTTGTCACTTCCACTGTATTGTCCTAGGGGTTTGATTTAGATCATACCTGAATGGTCTGGTAGTTTTCCGTACTTTTTTCAATTTAAGTCTAAATTATGCAATAAGGAGTTCATGATCTGAGCTACAGTCAACTCTTTGTCTTGTTTTTGCTGATTGTACAGAGCTTCTCCATCTTTGGCTGCAAAGAACATAATCAATCTGATTTCAGTATTGACCATCTGTTGATGTCAATGTGTAGAGTCATCTCTTGTGTTGTCGGAAAGGGTGTTTGCTATGACCAACGTGTTCCTTTGGCAAAACTCTGTTAGCTTTTGCCATACTTCATTTTGTACTCCAAGACTAAACTTGCCTGTTATTCCAGGTATCTCTTGACTTCCTACTTGTGCATTCCAATCCTGTATAATGAAAAGGACATCTTTTTTTTGGTGTTAGTTCTAGAAGGTTGTAGGTCTTCAGAGTACTTTTCAGCTACTTTGGCATTAGGGGTTGGGACATGGACTTAGATTACTGTGATATTGAATGGTCTGCCTTGGAAACAAACAGTAATCATTCTGTCATAGTTGAGACTGCACCCAAGTACTGATATCTTTTTGAGTTATCATTTTTGTTTACTTCACATAAATACCCAGAAGTGGAATCCTGCATTGTATGGTCATGTTATTTTTAATTCTCTGCTGCTGCTGCTGCTGCTGTGTCGCTTCGGTTGTGTCCGACTCTGTGCAATCCCATAGATGGCAGCCCACCAGGCTCCCCTATCCCTGGGATTATCCAGGCAAAATCACTGGTTTGGGTTGCTATTTCCTTCTGCAAGACATGAAAGTGAAAACTGAAAGTGAAGTCGCTCAGTCGTGTCTGACTCAGTGACCCCATGGACTGCAGCCCACCAGGCTACTCTGTCCATGGGATTTTCCAGGCAAGAGTACTTGAGTGGGGTGCCACTGACTTCTCCATTAATTCTCTGAGGAACCTCCATAATATTTTCCTTAATGGTTGTACCAATTTATAACCCACAGAGAGTGCACAAGAGTTCCTTTTCTCCACATCCTCACCTAACCTTGGTTTTTCTTCTATATATACAAGACACTTTCCATTCTGACAGATGTGAGATGACATCTCACTGTGGTTTTGATTGCATTTCCCCAATGATTAGTGATGTTGAGCATCTTTTCATATGTGTATGTTGGCCATCAGTATGCATTCTTTGGACAAATGTCTGTGCAGGTCCTCTGCCCAATTTTTAATTGGGGTTTTTTTTTTTGAGTTGTTTGAGTTTTTTATATATTTTGAATATTGATCTCATAACAGCCAGAACCTCTGCAAATATTTTCTCCCATTCAATAGGTTACTTTTTGTTTGTTTTTAATTTCTTTTGCTCTGTTGATTCTCTTTACCTCATTTAGAATTCAAATCAATTGGGTCCAATAAATTGTTTTGTCAGTTATTTCTTTCTGTGTTAAATTAAGTTTTTTGATTCATCATTATAATCACTCTTTGGTACAAACACTAGTATCTTAAAAATAATAGATTATCAATCAAGTCTTTATTAAATAATTACTTGTATGTATTACTGTTGTAACACCACAGTCTGTTATTTTAGTAAAATTTATGAAATGGATGAATGATATTTTTATGGAGGTAGAAGAGGATGGTGATAATGGATGGGAGCTTTCTGGAAGCAGTATAGCTTGATTAAGAATTTCAGAATGTACAGAAATTGAATAGATAACAGGGCATTTGTAGGAAAGGATCTGATGAGAATGAGTTGACAAAAATATGAGGTTAGGTTGAAGGGATAAGTGATTCCTTATTTTTTTATAAGTAATTAACAATAAGAATTCTGAAAATACTTTAAAAATGTAAAGTTCATCTTTGTGCATATCAATTATAAAGTTTGCAAAAAAACTTATAGCAGAGACCACTGGACAGGACATGCTTTAACAGCAATCTATGTTTTAGGGATGCTTTCTTAGTCAAATAATGACACCTTTCTTGGGTAGTGAGAACATTATTTTTTCAACAAAAATATCTCTGAAGTTTATATACTTGATTATATTTAGTCTCAGGCATTAATTTATACGTATGAAAATTATAAAATTAATTAAGTTAAATGTTTAGTATTTGATTAAGTCTCTTTTATATAATGTCATACCCAATCATTTTTATGGCCTCAATATATTTAGCATGACATAGTAAACAAGATTAAAAGCACAAAAGCTACTTACTGAGCTCAATCAGCATTTTCCCCACGATCTGCATTTATTACAGACTTTCATTTGCAACTTGGTATAAATTGAAATCTAAGTGTATATATTAAAGACAATTAATCATATTATGTTAATGTCTTCTTATATCTTGATCTATGACAGCCATCTTTGCATTCATTAATCCTATGTCCTATTTTAGGACCTAAAACCTAATTTCAAACTTTGGGACTAAATTCAAGATTTTCTCAGTTACATATCGAGAAAGCTTTCTTAGTAGTGGGCAAATAATTGTTGCACTTAAAAAATAAAGTAATGGCATAAAACGTTCTAGATTTTCCTTCTAAAGAAACACATACCAGATTTATAGAAGACAAACTTTGCAAAACAATTTTCATAACAAAAATGCATACAAATAATCTCCTCTACCTTAGACTTTCCTTTTTCAATAGTTAAAACTGAAAGAAAACATGTTGGTTGTAAGAAACATAGTTCTGAGAAAATGTGCTTATTAGTTGAGATTCTGTATTCATTTCTATATAGTTTATACATGAAGGACAATAGAAATTCATTATTAAGTATCTAAGAAATGAGAATATCTATGTATATTTCTATATGTGCACAAGCGTGTATGCTCAGTCAACTTCTTGCGACCTCGTGTACTATAACCTGCCAGTTTCCTCTGTCCATGGAATTTTCCAGTGAAGAATCCTGAAGTGGGTTGGCATTTCCTACTCTAGGTAATCTTTCTGACCCAGGAATGGAATTCAATTCTTCAAACTTGTGTCTCCTGCATTGGCAGACAGATTCTTACCACTGAGCCACCAGGGAAGCCCATATTTCTATATGTATACCTACATTAATACATTTTCAAATTGTATCCAATGTAAATATATATAAGCATGAATGCAGAGTATAGATATAGTTAGATGTTTTCATATATATAGAATCAAGTTATAATAAGTAAGATGAAATAATAACACTGAAAAGTCCTTTTACAAAAAAATGCATAAGAAATAAGCATCAAAATACATAGATATAGATCTTCTGGAATAAGTGATAATAATAAAATGTGGAAAAATTGAGTACAATAAAATCAAAATGAATATTTGAAAGAGACTGTATTTAAGTATCATTGCATTTAACAATATTGTATTATTAACAATTACTACCCTTGGGACTTCTGTGATGATCTTGAAGACTGCACTCCCAATACAGGAGGCACAGGTTTGATCCCTGGTCAGGGAACTAAGATCCTACACGCTGCAAGCTGGGAACAAAAAAACACATGAAGAAAAAATCACACAGGCACACAAAAAACACAGGAGAAACTAACCCTTCCTATTATAGACTCACACAAAATTAACATAGTTTCCAAATGAGAGAAAAAAGTGAGAACACACCAAATATCTCATCTTAAATGAGAGGAAGAGAAATATTAATACTTTTCATTTTTATTCAACAAAAGGAGAATTTAAACCAATACAACTGACAGAAGATCACATACATCAGATATGCCATCCAATGATTTAAATTTACTATTGTGAGCCGGATTGTAGAATAGTGGCTAAGAACAGGATCTGGAGCAGAAAACCTGAGTGTAGAGACCTGATCTAATGCTTGCTAGTGTCTGACATTGTTTAAAAATTCTGGGCTTTAGTTTCTTCAGCAATAAAAGGAGGATTATAACATACTCTCCCATAGGGTTATGAGGATGATTCAATTAGTTTCAATAAGAAAAGCTCTTAGGAAAGTGCCAGCACATAGAAAACTTTTAAGAATTTGCTGTTGCTAATATTTTTGCAACAGCAAAATATTTTGGAATTTCCAAAATATTTTGGAATTCCAGTTGAGTAGTTTCAAATCCTGAAAGATGATGCTGTGAAAGTGCTGCACTCAATTTGCCAGCAAATCTGGAAAACTCAGCAGTGGCCACAGGACTGGAAAAGGTCAGTTTTCATCCCAATCCCAAAGAAAGGCAATGCCAAAGAATGCTCAAACTACCGCACAATTGCACTCATCTCACATGCTAGTAAAGTAATGCTCAAAATTTTCCAAGCCAGACTTCAGCAATACGTGAACCGTGAACTCCCTGATGTTCAAGCTGATTTTAGAAAAGGCAGAGGAACCAGAGATCAAATTGCCAACATCCGCTGGATCATGGAAAAAGCAAGAGAGCTCCAGAAAAACATCTATTTCTGCTTTATTGATTATGCCAAAGCCTTTGACTGTGTGGATCACAGTAAACTGTGGAAAATTCTGAAAGAGATGGGAATACCAGACCACCTGACCTGCCTCTTGAGAAATCTGTATGCAGGTCAGGAAGCAACAGTTAGAACTGTACATGGAACAACAGACTGGTTCCAAATAGGAAAAGGAGTACGTCAAGGCTGTATATTGTCACCCTGCTTATTTAACTTCTATGCAGAGTACATCATGAGAAACGCTGGGCTGGAAGAAACACAAGCTGGAATCAAGATTGCTGGGAGAAATATCAATAACCTCAGATATGCAGATGACACCACCCTTATGGCAGAAAGTGAGGAGGAGCTAAAAAGCCTCTTGTTGAAAGTGAAAGAGGAGAGTGGAAAAGTTGGCTTGAAGCTCAACATTCAGAAAACGAAGATCATGGCATCTGGCCCCATCACTTCATGGGAAATAGATGGGGAAACAGTAGAAACAGTGTCAGACTTTGTTTTTTTGGGCTCCAAAATCACTGCAGATGGTGACTGCAGCCATGAAATTAAAAGGCGCTTACTCCTTGGAAGAAAAGTTATGACCAACCTAGA
>SJXQ01008536.1:0-12080 GCA_006408695.1 Aepyceros melampus | reverse complement strand
GCTCACTGTTATTTGGACTTAGATTCAAATATCTTATTAATATATTTTGAACTTTTGTTAGTTCTGAAATTATTAGTGAAGGCTATAGTGATTGGCATTCATGTAGGCACTTCTAATCGGAAATCATTTTCTATTAAAGGTTTGAAGTCATTTTGTTTATTCCTGCAAGGACCTCAATATATTCTCCATTCAATGTTTTTATAAGTATGCAAAAATTATACTAGTAATGTAACTAAAATAATAGCTCACATTTATTGAATGCTTGCTTTCTAGTCATTTATATAGCCTTCAGCCAACAGAAACCAGAAATCCCAGAATGCAACATTCCATTCTTAAACATGGATTTCAGACTCATTTCAGACATTTATTGAATGCTTTCTATATACCAGGCACTGTACTAAGAGCTTCCATGGATTACTTTGTTCAGTCTTCATAAAACCTTATAACGTAGGTGGTATTATTGTTCCCATTTTACAATAGGCCAAGACTTAATGAGAAAAATTAGCTTATAAAATGTTCAGAGCTGCTAAAGTGGATCTAAAATGTGGACTGCAGCTTCTGTGTCTTAATTCACTATGTTATACTGCATACCTTGCATCACAAATGAAACATTATTATTGTGTTCTGTGGCCAGTACATCACCATCAGTGTAATAACACTTCAATTTTATGAATTTTTGTTGATGAGAAAAACATCATCTTTGAGCCTGAAAGGCAGGATAGTACCTCAAAATTTTCTTCATGAGCAAACCTTCTTTCCTCCTGTGAGAAGTAAATTTTTAAATTTCATCAAGAAATGTTAAAATAGACAGTTGAAATAATTATTCCAGAAGCAAGCACTGAGCAAAAAAATCTTCATCTCATTTTCCAGGTTGACTAAATGCATCAATCAAATTATCAGAGTAATTGCTCAACTTTCATTTATGTTTCCTGGCAGCATATACTTCATAGCTATTGTGACGCCACAAGAATAGTATCAAGTACTGTTTATGTTTGTGAAACATATCAGTTTGATGTGTTGTTGATGCTTTCTAGGAGCTTCACACCATCCATTACCCTGTCCTTAACCTTCAGCCTTCCTGCATCAAACTCTGGGATAACTTCATCTCTGGACTCTGTTAACCTTACCACATCTGCCTCTATTCTTGAGGTTTCCTAATTCCCAGGTGTTTTGTCATCCAGCACATCTCTCCCCTTTGTAAACATACTCCCCCAATCTTCTTGGTTCAATCCTATGGTTTTTTCCCCATTCAGCCTTCCTGCATCAAACTCTGGGATAACTTCATCTCTGGACTCTGTTAACCTTACCACATCTGCCTCTATTCTTGAGGTTTCCTAATTCCCAGGTGTTTTGTCATCCAGCACATCTCTCCCCTTTGTAAACATACTCCCCCAATCTTCTTGGTTCAATCCTATGGTTTTTTCCCCACCTGAAGTTTTCCCCACTTTTTACCTTCCCCAAGTGGTACCACCACGAGACTGAGTGGGCAGAAGTGGTTTCTCGCTGGTTGGAAGGTATTGATCACGCAGCTTGTCAGCAGGGAGCATCTCTGGGGCAGTTTGCTGTCCCTGCAGCTACACATTTGACAGCTGGGTGCCTCCCCCAAGGCCCCGCTCATCATCCTACACCCTCTGTCACATTGTTTCTCAAATCATGCTTCTCAGATCCCGAGGACTTCAGAGACACATTCTCAGAGATCCATGTGGACCTAACTTGTTACAGGTTTTTAATGGGATGATTTAAGATATTTAAGTTGCTAAATTTCATGTGGTGTCTCTGAAGGAGTAGTTTGACTTTTTTTTGTTTTAGTGGTTTTTCAAACTGGGAGTCCACAAACTTGTTTTTTTGAGTTCTGAGTTCTCTAGATTGAGAAACACTGCTCTACTATACTGGAAATGGGCCTGGCTACACATTCCTCATACAGCCACTGTGTGCTTCCTATGAGTCGTGTACTCTGCTGTATACTGGGAGTTTAAAAAGTCCCTGTCCTCAAGGGTTAGTGGGAAGTCAGATATATAGAAAGACAGTCATTATTTCCTGTAATGGTGCTAGTCAGTTGGTACAAACTTTTTAGAGAACAACTTTGGCAATTGAACCAAGAGCATTGAAAAGGTGGGATAACCTTTAACCCAATCATTCCACTCTTAGGAATTTATTTTTTGGGAATAAGAAAGAGCCACAAAGATTTATATGAAAGGATCAAGAAGTCAAATGAAATGAAGATTGTTGGAATTGACTCAGCCTGATATATTTTACAATAGTTAAAAATGGAGGCAAGGTTTAATATTTAACAATAGGAGGATACTTAAGTTATGGCACCCCACTAATGGGAATTAGACAACCACTAAACATAATATTTTGCTCCAATACTTTGGCCACCTGATGGAAAGAGCCAGCTCATTAGAAAAGACCCTGATGCTGGGTAAAACTGAAGGCAGGAGGAGAAGGGGAAGACAGAGGATGAAATGGTTGGATGGCATCACCAACTCAGTGGACATGAGTTTGAGCAAACTCGAGGAGATGGTGAAGGACAGGGAAGCCTGGCATGCTGCAGTCCATGGGGTCACAGAGTTGCACACACTGAGCAACTGAACAACAAAAACAATAAAACATATAAATATAGAAAATATTGAAGGAACTCATGATGTTAAGCAGAAAAACAACACATAACTTTCTACATCAGAGGTGAGCAAACATTTTCCAGTAATAGGTCACACTGGTTAATATTTTAGACTTTGTGGGTCATGTGAATTTGAGAGTTGAAACTGAATAAAACTCTGCTCTGTTAATGTGAAAACGGCCACTGACAGTGCATAAACAATTGGGCATGGTTGTTTGTCAATAAAAATTTATTTATGGACATTGAAATTTGAATTTTGTATAATTTTCATGTGTCAGGAAATATCAATAGTAGTTTTTAAATTTTCATTTTCAACCATTTACAAAATATAAAGCCTGTTCATAGCTTGCAGATCATGTGAAAACAGATGGCAGGCTGGATTTGGACTGTGGGCCATAGTTTTCTGATCTCTGATCTATACTATATGATGTGTGTGTGTGTGTGTGTGTGTGTGTGTGTGTATGTAGGTAAAACCGTAAGAATATTAATGGTGGTTATCTCTGGGTAGTGGGATTATAGGTGATTTTTAAAATGATTTTTTAAATATTTTTACTCATTTTTAATATGAAATGACATTTTTGATAATCAGAAAAGAAAAAAAAATTCACTATAATAATTGCTATAATAGTGGAAAGCACTCTAAAGGGGTAAATACCTCAGATTCATGGAGGCTGAGGGTGAGGAAAGGGTTGCTGAAAGAGTCAAAACTAAACAGTGTGTTGAAGGATGATGAAGAATTTCTCAAGCATGGTGAGTCACAGGAGAGAGAGAGAAGAGGAGACGGCAACAAGGAAAAGTGTTCTGGGCTGAGACTGGGAGATTAGGCTGTGGGGAGGTTAGGCTGTGGGAAATTTAGGGAACCACAGAACTGTCAGAAGGCTGGAGAGCAGTGAGAGTGAGCAGAGAGGAGATCAGAAAGAGAATCAGGCACTGAGGATCTTACTTGCTGTGCTTACACTTTGCATTTTTATCTTAAAATCATTTGAAAGCCATTGAAAGATTGATAAGTTGCTAAAGGAAGTGGTCATATTTCTGATTTAGAAAGACCTACATGGCATCAGAGAATGGATTGGGTAAGGGTGAGCTGAGAGGCTGGAAGACAAGTTGAGAGGCTGTTGTAGGAATCCATGTGAGAAGTGAGAGACTAAACCAGGGTAAGGCAGCGGGTGGGGGAATGGAAACAGAGGAAGGAGAAAGTTTGAATGAAAGATAGGATGTTGACTAATTAGATCTTGGAATTGAAGGAGATATAGGGGAGAGAGGAATAAAAGTTGTCTTCCATGTTTCTGCCCCTGAAAGCCATATTTCTGATTTAGAAAGACCTACATGGCATCAGGGCAGAGAATGGATTGGGTAAGGGTGAGCTGGGAGGCCAGAAGACAAGTTGAGAGGCTGTTGTAGGAATCCATGTGAGAAGTGAGAGACTAAACCAGGGTAAGGCGGCTGGTGGGGGAATGGAAACAGAGAAAGGAGAAAGTTTGAATGAAATATAGGATGTTGACTAATTAGATCTTGGAACTGAATGAGATATGGGGGAGAGAGGAATAAAAGTTGTCTTCCATGTTTCTGCCCCTGAAAGCCAGGTGAGTGGGAGATTTGGTGGAGAAGATGGCATGATCAGTTTTGGATGTCTTGAATATGAGAGTGTCGTTGGGTGTTTGGGTGCAATTTTTCAGTACAGTTTAAAAATCAGGAGAAACAAATTATATAGACAGTGATTGTAGTAATAAGAACTTAGGCACTCACTGGAAAGAAGTGTTAAATAATAATTTTCTTTTTCTCTTCCCCTCCTTCCCTCATGGATTATGTAGAAACACAGTCTAATCAATACTAGTGGCTCATTGTGATAGTCCATTCAGACTTTGGGGTCACTTGCCCTTGCTGCTGCTGCTACTGCTAAGTCGCTTCAGTTGTGTCCGACTCTGTGCGACCCAATGGATGGCAGCCCACCAGGCTCCCCCGTCCCTGGGATTCTCCAGGCAAGAACACTGGAGTGGGTTGCCATTTCCTTCTCCAATGCATGAAAGTGGAAAGTGAAAGTGAAGTCGCTCAGTGGTGTCCGACTCTTAGCGACCCCATGGACTGCAACCTACCAGGCTCCTCCGTCCATGGGATTTTCCAGGCAAGAGTACTGGAGTGGGGTGCCATTGCCTTCTCCGTACTTGCCCTTGAGACCACATTAAAATTTTGTGAAGAAGTTGAGTATAGTTTAAAAAAAGTCACAAAAGTGATTTTTTTATAAGCTCCTTGTCCTACCCCTGACACCTACTTGTTGAGTGAGAAGAAATGAGCAAAGACTGTGGTTTCCTGGAGCATTGTGGCTCCACAGTCTAGGAAGCTACCTGGATGTAATTGGAAGCTGATCCCCTGTGTGGAGGGCAGGGATAAACAAAGAGATGGACCGCTCCAGATGGCAGGTAGTAGGTTTAACAACCAAGGGAACTTATTTAGGAGGCTTGTCCTGGGCAGCCACACCCCTATCTGCCAAATCTTAAAAGTTCATATAGAGTCTTTCACTGCGTTCAGTCATGTGTTCTGTCCAGATAGTCTCAACACCACATCACTGTCTCAAAGCTGTGTCTGTGGGGGCAACTTCTGGAAGCCAGGAATGTAAACCTACCAAACATAGAGCAGGGAGTAAGGAGCCTCTAATTGCCTGGACCCAGCTTACAGGTCAACCACCAGGTCATATCCTTTGAATGACCTCCCCTAATAGACACCCGAGAGTGAAAATTAGAGTGTTAGTCACTCAGCCGTGTCCAACTCTATGCAACCCCATGGACTATAGCCCACCAGGCTCCTCTATCCATGGTATGCTCAAGGCAAAAATACTGGAGTGGGTTGCCATTCCCTCCTCCAGGGGATCTTCCCAACCCAGGGATCGAACTTGGGTCTCCTGCATTGCGGGCAGATTCTTTACCATCTAAGCCAGCAGGGAAGCCCAACAGACACCTAGATATTTAAAAATTAGGCAGAGAAAGTGAGCCTGTAAAAGAGTGCCAAAGCATGGAAGGAAAATCAAAGTATACTTGTAGTTTATGGAAGAAGAAAAAATTTTAAGGAGCACGTAGCAGTATTAATCACAAACAAGTGATTAAATGAGGATTATTTAGCATTGACAAATGTGAGGTCATTGTGGACTTATACAAGAATATTTCACTGGCATGGTGGGAATAGAAGCTATTCAGAAGTGAATTGAGAAGTAAATGAGGATTAAGAAAAAGCTGAAGCATCAAAGAAAGGAAAACAATACAATCCAAACTAGATCTTCTCTCCTCAATTTTCAGATATATTACCACAGTTTGTATCATTTGATTAAGAGATGCTTGAAAAATTCTTGATGAATGGTTGAGAACGTGGAGGAGTAAATACACTCTTGAATAACATCAGGTTAGGTATTATCTGCTCTGAATCCTAGGAGTCATTGAAAATATGATTGTATTGTGTTTGAACAACTGACTGATTTTAGCTATAATGGAGGATAAAGAGCCTCTTTCTATTCAAGTGAAATTACTTGCTATAGATTCCTGTTGACTGAGGATATTTTAAGTGCTGTGGAGATAATATATAAACATTTAAACTGTAAAACACTATACAAATTTTATTACTTGTACTGTAGTATTTTTACTGCACTAAAAAAATAAGACATGCAAAAGTGAGATTTCTCCCCCTTTAGGTATGTTTTCTGATACTAATTTATCTTTTGACCTTATGGTTTTTGATAGTCTTCAACCTGGAAGAGGAGCTTCTCTTCAATTATGTAAGAAGTCCATCTATAGCCAACAGCAACTGCGTGCATAACCACCCAGTCGTGTCTGACTTGTTGCTATCCAATTTGCTTTAGTCTGCCAGATTTCTCAGTCCACAGGATTTCCCAGGCAAGAATTCAGGAATGGGTTGCTCTTTCCGTCTCCAGGGGATCTTCCCGACCTAGGGATTGAACCTGTGTCTCCTGTGTCTCCCACAGTTGAGAGAGGCCATTTGAAGAGATAGCGTGAAGGTGGGCTCACTTCAGGTGTTCAGAGTTATATCTCCCAAGGTTCAGTTCAGTTCAGTTGCTCAGTTGTGTCTGACTCTTTGCAACCACATGAATCGCACCACGCCAGGCCTCCCTGTCCATCACTAACTCCTGGAGTTCACTCAGACTCACATCCATCGAGTCAGTGATGTCATCCAGCCATCTCATCCTCGGTCGTCCCCTTCTCCTCCTGCCCCCAATCCCTCCCAGCATCAAAGTCTTTTCTAATGAGTCAGCTCTTCGCATGAGGTGGCCAAAGTACTGGAGCTTCGTTTTAGCATCAGTCCTTCCAATTAACACCCAGGACTCATCTTCAGAATGGACTGGTTGGATCTCCTTGCAGTCCAAGGGACTCTCAAGAGTCTTCTCCAACACCACAGTTCACAAGCATCAATTCTTCGGCGCTCTTCTTTCTTTACAGTCCAACTCTCACATCTATACATGAGATGTTTTTTTTCCATACTGGAAAAACCATAGCCTTGACTAGATGGACCTTTGTTGGCAAAGTAATGCCTCTGCTCTTAAATATGCTATGTAGGTTGGTCATAACTTTTCTTCCAAGGAGTAAGCATCTTTTAATTTCACGGCTGCAGTCACCATCTGAAGTGATTTTGGAGCCTAAAAGAAAATAAAGTCTGCCACTGTCTCCTCTGTTTCCCCATCTATTTCCCATGAAATGATGGGACCAGATGCCATGATCTTCATTTTCTGAATGGGATCTGTGGCACTCTGGGAAATGAGGAAGCAAAATTTGGGACCATCTAAGAAAATTATTTTTCCAAAAACTATGGAAGGTTTTACTCCTAAACTAAAAGAGCCCTGTTGGTCTAGAATGGGTCTCTGTTGCAGTTTTGTTAGACACTTCCTAAGGCTGATATCAAATTTTATAAGTGGCCTCTAAACTCTCTAACAGCCTGTGAAATAAAGTGAAATGATTTTCAAGAGAAAGTAAATGAAACCTCGTAGACCTCTCATACATTTTATCACAAACATTTGTGTAAGACATTCAGTGTTTTTCAGTAAGATTATTATTTGGGAGGACAATTCTTCACTGAACTCCTCCCCCATAAATCACACAACACATGACGACAATTAGAAATGCCTGAACATGACTGGTACTGGAGCTGTAAACATAAGTGAGATAGAACTTAGGTCTCTTGTGTCTGTTTCACAGATTTGAAATCATCATTAACATACATGGGTAGTATGACCTCTAGCCCTCTCCAGTAGAACTTTACTTGCCTTTGTGTTTCGGGCTACTGAACTGATAGATCCTATTCCTTGAGGGAAGAAGAGGTAGTCTTCTTGAGGACTCAGCATTAAAATAGAACAGTAAGAATTGAGTGGACTTCCTAACACTTTTACCAAGGTTGGGGAAGAAGTATCACAGAGATCCAAGTACTATACATCAAACACCTGTACGGTGGAATTTTGCTTTGTGTACAGATCAGCCTCCATTCCAGGAATATCCCAGAAATAAACCCCACCTGGTTATTATCTTAGATTTTAGATTAGTTTAGAAATGTCTCTATTCTATGAATCCTGCCTAGTTCATTCTGTCAAAATCCCTGTCTCCTCCATTATTTCAGATGGTGTTTGATAGGGGAACATTAACTGTACCCGGCCTTGATCCCAACACCCCAAGAGTGATCTGAATTCCAAGAGCATTTGGAACAGATAGTTCTCTGCCAATCTTCAAGACAGATGTCAACTGGCTTCCTTGGAAAAATCCCAAGTGTAATTTTTACCAAATTAAACCCAGAAAATTCTGCAAGAATGTTCCAGCCTTGGGATTACAGTGAATCAAACATTTTACAGTTCATACTGGAGGTCATGGGAAAATCCCAAGGAAATATAGAAAACCAGAACTCTAGTTCTTCAAGTTGCCTGTCCCCAAAACTCCTGTATTATTTGTTTACAAAGTGTCACGTCAGAGGGAAAAGAACCGTATTAAGAGAAGCCTAAATGTATTTGATAAAGCTAAATATACTTCCAAAGGCAACCCTATTTGATAGAGAAGTAGCCAACTTTCAGACTCATCTTACCACCTTCTTGTCAAACCTGAGAAATATCACTGAAAGTTTGTGTTCACTTGCTTTGCTCTAGAACAAGTTTATTGCTCATTATTTCTTATTCCCTTCTGCATCTCTGTCATGAGATTGTCAAGTTTTTCTGCTTTCAGTTCTTTGTCATATGATTCGGTCTTTGTCATATGATTACAGGATCTTAGAATTTAAAACTTCTAATTTAAGTCTTGAGCCATCATAAGTAAAAATTGAGGCCAAGTTACTCCATTTTAATGATAAAATATATACATGGAAAAAACATGGACAATATAAAATTAGCCAGTCCTTGTCACATAAGGAGGAAACTAAGAAAGTACACACATTTGATCTAACTGCAATTTAGACAATCATATGTGTGGTTAACCTAAATACCAAAGAGAGTGGAGTGGGCAAGTGTTCAATAGACATCTCTGAAGAGTTAGTTCATTGGCATGTTCAACCCACTCTACCTGAGGGAAGTTTTGAATTAAATATGAAATTGTCCGGCTCTTTGTTGCATTATGAATTTTATTGTCTTTATTAAGTATGAGAGAACCTTGAATGTCTAATGCATAACAAATAATTTCACATTTGTGAATCTACCTGGCTATGCTAGGGTAACAAGCAACCCCAATGTTTATTTGCAGCATAATTTACAATAGTCAAGAATTGAAGGGAACTTTCCAGAACGCTCGGTGAAAGGCGGAGGAGCGGCGGCTGCCCGAGCTATGCACAGCAACGCACTCTTTTCCGCTCCCCCACACCGGCATCAGCCCGCTCACCGGCTGTAGAAAATGGTGAAAGAAACCACTTACTATGATGTTTTGGGGGTCAAACCCAANGGAACTTTCCAGAACGCTCGGTGAAAGGCGGAGGAGCGGCGGCTGCCCGAGCTACGCACAGCAACGCACTCTTTTCCGCTCCCCCACACCGGCATCAGCCCGCTCACCGGCTGTAGAAAATGGTGAAAGAAACCACTTACTATGATGTTTTGGGGGTCAAACCCAATGCCACCCAAGAAGAACTGAAAAAGGCTTACAGGAAACTGGCCTTGAAGTACCACCCTGATAAGAATCCAAATGAAGTTGAACCCAATGCCACCCAGGAAGAACTGAAAAAGGCTTACAGGAAACTGGCCTTGAAGTACCACCCTGATAAGAATCCAAATGAAGGTGAGAAGTTTAAACAGATTTCTCAAGCTTACGAAGTGCTCTCTGATGCAAAGAAAAGGGAATTATATGACAAAGGAGGAGAACAGGCAATTAAAGAAGGTGGAGCAGGTGGTGGTTTTGGCTCCCCCATGGACATCTTTGATATGTTTTTTGGAGGAGGGGGCAGGATGCAGAGAGAGGAGAGGTAAAAACATTGTGCATCAACTTAAGTAACTTTAGAAGATTTATATAATGGTGCAACAAGAAAACTAGCTCTGCAAAAGAATGTGATTTGTGACAAATGTGAAGGCCGAGGTGGTAAGAAAGGAGCAGTAGAATGCTGTCCCAATTGCCGAGGTACTGGAATGCAAATAAGAATTCATCAGATAGGACCTGGAATGGTTCAGCAAATTCAGTCTGTCTGCATGGAGTGCCAGGGCCATGGGGAGTGGATCAGTCCTAAAGATAGATGTAAAAGCTGCAACGGAAGGAAGATAGTTCGAGAAAAGAAAATTCTAGAAGTTTATATTGACAAAGGCATGAAAGATGGCCAGAAGATAACATTCCATGGTGAAGGAGACCAAGAACCAGGACTGGAGCCGGGAGATATTATCATTGTTTTAGATCAGAAGGACCATGCTGTTTTTACTCGACGAGGAGAAGACCTTTTCATGTGTATGGACATACAGCTGGTTGAGGCATTGTGTGGCTTCCAGAAGCCAATATCTACTCTTGACAACCGAACCACAGTCATCACTTCTCATCCAGGTCAGATTGTCAAGCATGGAGATATCAAGTGTGTGCTGAATGAAGGCATGCCAATTTATTGTAGGCCATATGAAAAGGCTTGCCTAATCATTGAATTAAAGGTAAACTTTCCTGAGAATAGCTTTCTCTCTCCTGATAAACTCTCTTTGCTGGAAAAACTTCTGCCTGAGAGGAAGGAAGTAGAAGAGACTGATGAAATGGACCAGGTAGAATTAGTGGACTTTGATCCAAATCAGGAAAGACGGCGCCATTACAATGGAGAAGCATATGAGGATGATGACATCATCCTCGGGGTGGTGTTCAGTGTCAGACCTCTTAGGAGGCCCTGCGAATAACACTCACTGCTGGTGTTTTATTTGCAGTAGTGATTGAGTGAAGGACTATAATCATAATGTGCTCACTACTTGCTTTTGTTTTAATATTGAACTATAGTAGTGTTTAAAAGTTAAATGAAGAATAAACTCGAATTAAAAAAAAAAAGGAATTGAGATCAGCCTAAATATCCAGCAACAGATGAATGGATAAAGAAGATGTGGTGTATATTTACAATGGAATATTACTCACCCATAAAAGAGAATGCAATGTAGCCATTTTCAACAGCATGCCCCATACTCTCTTTGTCCTGGGACCCCTGTAATGCAAATGCTTATACTCTCAATTTGTCCCAGAGCTTTCTTAAACTATCATTGTTGTTCTGATTTCCACTCCTTCGTCTTTCAGATTGTCTATGTGTTCTTCTGCATCACCTAATCTGTAGTTTATTTGATCTAGTATATTATTTCAGTTATTGTATTCTTTAGCTCTTTTTTATATCTGTTTTACATTGATTGTTTCTTTTTTATATTTTTTAACTTTGTTGAAATTCTTATTGTGTTCCTCCATTCTTCTTCTGAGTTTGGTGTGTGACTTCATGACTGTTGCTTTGGACTATTTGGGCTTCTCTGGTGGCTCAGACATTAAAGGATCTGCCTGCCAATGCGGGAGACACAGAAGACGTGGGTTCGATCCCTGAGTTGGGAAGATCCCCTGGAGAAGGAAATGGTAACCCCCTCCAGTATTCTTGCCTGGAGAACTCCATGGATTGAGGAGTCTGGCAGGTTACAATCCCTGGGGTAGCAAGGAGTCAGACATGACTGAGCAACTAACAGTTTCACTTTGTACTTTTTATCAGGCAATTAGGTTGGTGCAAAAGTAATTGCAGGTTTACATTGTTGAACTTTGCCCTTTGATACTGGAATACATTCTTAAATGTGGTTATATTAAACATCATTTTAAATGCTTATTTCTCACATTGTTTTTTTTGCTAGTGACTTATTCAGTTCACTTCAGTCGCTCAGTCATGTCCGACTCTTTGCAACTCCATGAACCACAGCACACCAGGCCTCCCTGTCCATCACCAACTCCTGGAGTCCACCCAAACCCATGTACATTGAGTCAGTGATGCTATCCAACTATCTCATCCTCTGTCATCTCCTCCT
>SJXQ01008535.1:355458-454336 GCA_006408695.1 Aepyceros melampus | reverse complement strand
TTCATTACTTGAGCATATTCTTATAAAATGGAAATTCACTGATTGCCATCAGATGGAAATTGGAAAGAAAATCAACTATTTAAAATCATCTCAATTTATTTTATTTGATAATGTAAGTATATATACTCATCAGTTTACATATAAATACATATGTATATATGTATGATTTTGCTAATTCACTCTGCAATACAATTTACTAAAATTTTTATAATATTTTTATAAATGTGTTTTTAATTTTCATGAAAAAAATCTACCACTTGTGTGCATGCCAAATGTTGTAAAGGTATTGTATTTAGTTCTACAAAAATAAGAAAAATATGCATTTAGAAAATCATAATGACATCACCAAAAAACTACTACTAGAGCTCACTGATGAATTTGATAAAGTTTAGGATACAGAATCAATATGCAGAAATCTGTTGCATTTCTATACAGTGGAAATGAACTGTTCTAAGAAAGAAAAATTAAGGAAATAATTCCATTTATCATTGCATCAAAAAGAATAAGATACCTAGAAATAAACCTGCCTACGCTACCCACTCCAATACTCTTGCCTGGAAAATCCCATGGACGGAGGAGCCTGGTGGCTGCAGTCCATGGGGTCGCTAAGAGTCGGACACGATTGAGCGACTTCACTTTCACTTTTCACTTTCATGCATTGGAGAAGGAAATGGCAACCCACTCCAGTGTTCTTGCCTGGAGAATCCCAGGGATGGCGGAGCCTGGTGGGCTGCCGTCTATGGGATCGCACAGAGTCAGACATGACTGAAGCGACTTAGCAGCAGCAGCAGCAGCACGCTAGTAAAAGACCTGTACTCAGATGGAAAATCCCATGGACGGAGGAGCCTGGTGGCTGCAGTCCATGGGGTCGCTAAGAGTCGGACACGATTGAGCACTTCACTTTCACTTTTCACTTTCATGCATTGGAGAAGGAAATGGCAACCCACTCCAGTGTTCTTGCCTGGAGAATCCCAGGGATGGCGGAGCCTGGTGGGCTGCCGTCTATGGGATCGCACAGAGTCAGACATGACTGAAGCGACTTAGCAGCAGCAGCAGCAGCACGCTAGTAAAAGACCTGTACTCAGAAAACTATAAGACATTGATGAAAGAAATTGAAGATGACACAAACAGATATAAAGATATTCCGTGTTCATGGATGGAAGAATTAATATTGTTAAAATGACTGTATTATCCAAGGTAATTTACAGATTCAGTGCAGTCCTTATCAAAATACCAATGGCATTTTTCACAGAAATAGAAAAAATAGTTAAAAATTTTTGATAGTATGGAAACATAAATGACCAAGAATAGCTAAAACAATCTTGAGAAAAAAGAACAAAGCTGGGAGAGTCATGTTCCATGGCTTCAGACTATACTTCAAGGCTACATTAATCAAAACAGAATGGTACTGCCACAAAAACAGACATATAAATCAATGGACTAGGATAGAGAGTTGAAATAAACCATACACTTATAGTCAGTGGTGAAAAGACAGTCTTCAATTAGTGGTTCTGGGAAAATTGGAGACCTAACCTACATGTAAAAAGATGGAGCTAGAATATTTTCTAGCACCATACACAAAACAAACTCAAAATAGATTAAAGACTTAAATGTAAGACAAGAAGCCATAAAAATCCTAGAACAAAACAGGCAGAACACTCTGCAGCCTAAATTATAACAACATTTTTTTGGATCTATCTCATAAGGCAAAGGGTACAAAAGCAAAAATAAATAAATGAGACTTTAATTAAACTTTAAAGCTTTTCACAGCAAAGGAAACCATCAAGAGGAAAAGACAACCTATTAAATGGGAAACAATATTTGCAAATGATATGACCAGAAAGAGGTTAATGTCCAAAATATATAACGAGCTAATACAGCTCAACATCAAATTCAGTTCAGTTGCTCAGTCATGTCACCTCCTCGCGACCCCATGAACTGCAGCATGCCAGGCCTCCCTGTCCATCACCAATTCCTGGAGTCCACCCAAACCCATGTCCATTGTGTCTGTGATGCCATCCAACCATCTTGTCCTCTGTCGTCCCCTTCTCCTCCTGCCATCAATCTTTCCCAGCATCAGGGTCTTTTCAAATGAGTCAGTTCTTTGCATCAGGTGTCCAAAGTATTGGAGTTTCAGCTTCAACATCAGGCCTTCCAATGAACACCCAGGACTGATCTCCTTTAGGATGGACTGGTTGGATCCAAAAACTCAGTTAAAAGTGAGCAGAAGACCAGAAGAGACATTTTTCCAAAGAAGAATACAGATTTCCCACAGGCATCTGAAACATCTGAAAAGATGCTCAGCAGTGCTAATCATCAGAGAAATGCAAGTCAAAATCACAGTGTCACCTCATACCTGTTAGGATGGCTGTCATCAAAAAGGCCACAGAAAGCAAATGTTGATAAGGATGTGGAGGAAAGGATGTGTGGAAAGGATGTGGAGGCAACCCCGGTACACTGTTGGTGGGGATGTAAATTGGTATAGCCCCTGTAGAAAGCGATATGGAGATTTCTCAAAAAACTAAAATCAGAACTACCATATGATCCAGAAATTTCACTCCTGGATATATACCCGAAGAAAACAAAGCTATTAATTCAAGAGATAAATGCACCTCAATTTTCATAGCATATTTTTTTGCAAGAGCCAGGGATGTGGAAATAATCTAAGTCTCTATCAGCAGATAAATGAATAGATATGTGTGTGTGTGTGTGTGTGTGTGTGTGTGTATAAAATAGAATACTACTCATCCACAAAAATAATGACATTTTGCCATTTCCAACAACATGGATGGACTTGGATGGTATTATGCTAAGTGAAATAGGTCAGTCAGAAAACACAAATACTGTATGATATCACTTGTAAGTGGAATCTGAAATATACAGCAAACTAGTGAATGTAACAGTGCAGAAACAGACTCACAGATGGAACAAACTAGTGCTTTAAGCAGTGGGGAGAAGGAAGGAGAGAGGGGCAAGATAGGGGCAGGAAAGTCAGAGGCACAGCTACTATGTATAAAATAAATCAGCTACAGGGATATATTGTATAGCACAGGGAATATAATCAATATTTTATAATAACTGTAAATGGAGTGTACTCTCTAAAAATTGTGAATCACTGTGTTGTACACTCGAAACATATATCAACTATACCTTAATAATAAAAGGGAAAATACGTGTGAATTTCTTTTTAAAATATTATAAATATCCTTATGTCAACTGTGAGGTGTCAAATGGCAGGTGACTGAAACTCTTGAGTAGATTTAAGGCATCACTGGTGCTCTGTGATGATAGAGGGGTAGGATGGGGCTTGGGAGGGAGGCTTGGGAGGGAGGAGACATATGTATACTTCTGACTGATTCGTGTTGTATAGCAGAAACCAACACAATATTGTAAATCAATTATCCTCCAGTTAAAAAAAAGCATCACTGATAATACCTTTACCTCTGCTCTTGAATTATATTCATTCATTTCAGTCTGAGAAACTCCATTTAGTATTTCTTGTAGGACAAGAATTGCCAGTTCTACTGGCAATGAACTCTCTGTTTTGTTTATCAGGGAGTGTCTTAAGGCACAATATCAACACTCAGTAATCATTTTATTATAATGCTACCTAGCATTCACTGCGTGCTTGTGTGGAATCAGGTTAACCAGAAGTGAAAACTTACAATGTTCTCAAGTCTTTCCAGAGCATGTGTGAACCCTGTATATGTGTATGGCCTTCTAGATTTCCAGGGATGTGTTGGAACTTTTCAACCTGTGACCCCCTTTGGACATTTCATTCCCCAACTTTTCCTTTTAAGCTTAATGATTAACCTATTGTTTGTCTGAATGTTACCCACTACCTCAGGCATCCATGCTATTAAGTAGTTGGCTCTATTGTCTTTGACAAAGATCTCTACTCCCAAGTCTCCTTTATGAAGAGTCTATTTGCACTGAGTGAACTCTGAGTCAGTGCTGCAGCTGTGTCCCCTATCCCCACACCCAAATTTGTGTGTTGAAACTTAATCCCAAAAGTGATTGTATTTGGAAGTGGAACCTTTGGGATATAATTAGGCCAAGGGGGCAAAGACTTCATGAAGGGGTTTTGCCAAGAGAATGCACTGGTCATAGCAAACACTCTCTTCCAACAGTATAAGAGACAATTCTACACATGGACATCACCAGATGGTCAATACCAAAATCAGACTGATAATATTCTTTGCAGCCAAAGATGGAGAAGCTCTATACAGTCAGCAAAAACAAGACTGGGAGCTGACTGTGACTCAGATCATGAACTACTTATTTAAAAATTCAGACTTCAATTGAAGAAAGTAGGGAAAACCACTAGGTCATTCAGATCCCTTACGATTATACAGTGGAAGTGACAAACAGATTCCAGAGATTAGATATGATAGATAAAAGTGCCTGATGAACTATGGACAGAGGTTCATGACATTGTACAGGAGGCAGTAATAAAAACCATCCCCAAGAAGAAGAAATGCAAAAAGGCAAAATGGTTTTCTGAAGAGGCCTTACAAATAGCTGAGAAAAGAAGAGAAGCAAAGGCAAGGGAGAAAAGGAAAGATATACCCATCTGAATGCAGACTTCCAAAGAATAGCAAGGAGAGACAAGAAAGACTTCATCGGTGATCAATGCAAAGAAATAGAGGAAAACAATAGAATGGGAAAGACTAGATATCTCTTCAAGAAAATTAGAGATACCAAGGGAATGTTTCATGCAAAGAAGGGCACAATAAAGGACAAAAATTATATGGACCTAACAGAAGCAGAAGATATTAAGAAGAGGTGGCAAGAATACACAGAAGAACTGTACAAAAAAGATCTTCATGACCCAGATAACCATGATGGTGTGATCACTCACCTAGAGCCGGACATCCTGGAGTGTGAGGTCAAGTGGGCCTTAGGAAGCATCACTATGAACAAAGCTAGTGGAGGTGATGGAATTCCAGCTGAGCTATTTCAAATCCTAAAAGACGATGCTGGAAAGTGCTGCACTCAATATGCCAGCAAATTTGGAAAACTCAGCAGTGGCCATAGGACTGGAAAAGGTCAGTTTTCATTTCAATCTCTAATAAAGGCAATGCCAAAGAATGTTCAAACTACCGCACAATTGCACTCATCTCTCATATGCTAGCAAAGTAATGCTCAAAATTCTCCAAGCCAGGCTACAGCAGTATGTGAATCAAGAGCGTCTAGATGTTCAAGCTGGATTTAGAAAAGGCAGAGGAACCAGAGATCAAATTGCCAACATCCACTGGATCATGGAAAAAGCAAGAGAGTTCCAGAAAAACATCCACTTCTGCTTTATTGACTCTGCCAAAGCCTTTGACTGTGTGGATCACAACAAACTGTGGAAATTCTGAAAGAGATGGGAATACCAGACCACCTGACCTGCCTCTTGAGAAATCTGTATGCAGGTCAGGAAGCAACAGTTAAAACCAGACATGGAGCAACAGACTGGTTCCATATTGGGAAAGGAGTATGTCAAGGCTGTATATTGTCACCCTGCTTTTTTAACTTATATGCAGAGTAAGTCATGTGATATGCCATATTGATTGCACCACAAACTGGAATCAAGATGGCTGGGAGAAATATCAATAACCTCAAACATGCAGATGACACCACCCTTATGGCAGAAAGCAAGTAAGAATTAAAGAGACTCTGGATGAAAGTGAAAGAAGAGAGTAAAAAGCTGGCTTAAAACTCAGCATTCAGAAAACCAAGATCATTGCATCTGGTCCCATCACTTCATGGCAGATAGATGGGGAAACAATGGAAATAGTGGCAGACTTTATTTTCTTGGGCTCCAAAATCATTGCAGATGGTGATTGCAGCCATTAAATTAAAAGCCGCTTCCTCCTTGGAAGAAAAGCTATGACCAACCTAGACAGCATATTAAAAAGCGGAGACATTATTTTGCTGATGAAGGTCCATCTAGTCAAAGCTATGGCTTTTCCAGTAGTCATGTACAGATGTGAGAGCTGGACTATAAAGAAAGCTGAGCCGAAAGAATTGATGCTTTTGAAATATAGTGTTGGAGAAGACTCTTGAGAGTCCCTTGGACTGCAAGGAGATCCAACCAGTCCATCCTAAAGGAAATCAGTCCTGGAATATCCATTGGATGAACTGATGCTGCAGCTGAAACTACAATACTTTGGCCAACTGATGTGAAGAACTGACTCATCAGCTGGGAAAGATTGAAGGCAGGAGGAGAAGGGAATGATAGAGAATGAAGTGGTTGGATGACATCACTTACTCGATGGACATGAGTTTAAGCAAGCTTTGGGAGTTGGTGATGGACAAGGAAGCCTGGTATGCTGCAGTTCATGGGGTTGAAAAGAGTCAGACTCGACTGAGCAACTGAACTGAACTGACTCCTGGGAATGTTCCAACCCAGGGGTTGAACCCGCATCCCTTATGTCTTCTGCATTGGCAGGCAAGTTTTTTTTTTTTTTTTTTTACCACTAGCACCACTTGGGAAGCCCCAACCAAAAATAGAGGAGGCTTAAAATCAAGTGTGGCCACAATGTAGACTTTTTAAAATGGCAAGACAAAGTTGGTGCCATAGTGAATAAAGAACTCTGACACTGACGGTGTCAGTATCAGGCATTCCTGAGAGGGAGTTGCAGTTTTACAGATGATTCATTTGCCTGATTTCCTAATCCGTAAAGTGATACTGCAGACTCCCAGGACTGCTCTGTTAGCTACAGCAGTGGTCCCCAACCTTTTTGGCACCAGGGGCTGACTTCATAGAAGACAATTTTTCCATGGACAAGTCTGTGGTAGGTGGATGCTTTCAGGATGATCAAGCACATTACATCTATTATGCCACTGCTGATTTGACAGGAGGTGAATTCTGGCAGTCATGTGAGTGATGAGGAGTGGCTATAAATACAGATGAAGCTTCTCTGGCTGGTCCAGCGATTACCTTCTGCTGCCCAACCCGGTTCCTAAAGGCTGTGGACTGGTGCTGGTCTGTGGCCTGCAGGGTTGGAGTCTCCTGAGCCATAGCATAAATCTGTGTGTTCACATGATGGGGATTCAGCCAAAAGCAACTATTATCAACAGAAAGGGTACTCATTGATAATAACTATTGTTATTATTTCTATGTCATGCCTTATAGGGATATAACTCAGCACTTTTCCAAACTATTAATGGATTAAAAAACTCAGAGATGCTTGTAAGTTTTGTCCTCCAACATGTGTGTAGATTGTGTTGACTTCTAGAAGTTCATATTGGGGAGGGTGACAGTGAAAGTGTTACTTGCTCAGTCACGCCCAACTCTTTGAGACCCCATGGACTGTAGCCTGCCCAGCTTCTCTGTCCATGGAATTCTCCAGGCAAGAATACTGGAATGGGTAGCCATTCCCTTCTCCAGGGGATCTTCCCAACCAAGGGATTGAACCCCAGTCTCCCACATTGCAGGCAAGTTCTTTACCATCTGAGCCACCAGGGGAAGCCCACTGTGGGGTGGTAATTCAGTGGGAAAAAACCAGCTTCATGAAGATACTGTTCTTGAATTTAAACACATGAGTGTGGGTGAATAGGAAGGGTTGGTGTGATTTGTGAGTAATAATGTGAATGAGTTCATGCATCCCAGTGTGCAGGAGATGAATAGTTGGGGCCAGGTTTTTAAATTGGTTAGGCTAAGCCACAAAGAGGAAAAGGCAGATATGAAATAGGTGGTGAGGACAAGGAGAGATGAATAGCAATGGTGAGAGAAGAGAGTTGATCATAATATGTAGAAGGAGATAGGAAAGAGCAGATAAACTAAAGAAGTAAAGAGAACTTAATGGCTCATTAACAAAATAAGAAGCAAAGGAGGTAGATACTGAGATTCCTGGTGGAAAGAAGATAGACTCGCTTGTATTTCTGGCCTCAGCATTGAATGTACTCTTTATTTCTCCTCTCAATTTAAATTGAACTTTTCCTCTCCCTTTAGAGATGGCAGAGTAACCGTAGCAAAACTGTTGTAAACATATGGTGTGTGTTAATGTGATCATTCGCCTCCTCATTATGGGTTTAGTGTGACCATTAACATCTAACTGCTAATTTCTCGATAACCATTGAAAAATTAGAGCTGCATCATTGCCACCCTACTAGTCACTGTAATAATTTTGTTATTTCTAAAGCATTTAATCTTTGCAAAATGATGCATATCATTTGCCTCTTGTATTACTTTGACTTCTGCCTACACTTATATGATTTATTTGTGAATTATATGTCTGTATAAAATAAAAATCACACAGTTAATAATTGTTTACCTAGAAGTAAAGTTATATTATCTAATTTTTAGGATCTTTTTTTTTCCTTTTTAAGATTAGTGTTTATTTACTCTTTGTATTTCTAAGTTCATATCAAAGCTTTTAAAGAATTACCATCTACCTGTATATGGTCAAATACCCAAATATTTTCATGCTTTGTTTAAATTACTTCCATAAATCACCAAGAATAAATTCTTACTGTGTGCTCAGGCATAATTAATTATTCATATTCATAAGGGAAAATTTTTTATGAAGCTAAAGACTTTTGTGTGCTACTGGTTATAAAAGGATATGTGACCTTTGAGTGATTTCCACGTTGAGTAAGAACACATTAGGAAATGCACACACAATCATGGTAACATGCAAGATCGTCTGTTCTCGCTCTCTTTCTCATGCGCTCGAACATCCACCTTAGTCCACAAACTCACACGCACTCACACTCAACTGCACAATATACACACTCCCAAATGCGTATGGAGGTATAGTTAGTTATTTAAAATACATTGTGAAATGTTTCTAGTCACAATAGAAAAAATTTTTTATTATTTGAAACATGGAAACTCTTCTTTTTATACTTTTTATTTTCAATAATATTGAGGGGTAAAACGTCTGTGATTTAGTTCCCTTTTAACTTGGATGTGAATAAACAGAATTATTTATGTATGTAATTTTTACTTTTTGTTTTCTCTTTTTATTTTAAAAAAATATTTTTAATTGAAGGATAATTGCTTTACATTACAGTATTGTGTTGGTTTCTACCAAACATCAACATGAATCAGCCATAGGTTTTGTTGTTTTCTTAATTGAGTAGAGTCGGGATACATCATATTGGTTCATATGAAATGCTGCTGCTGCTGCTAAGTCACTGCAGTCGTGTCCATAATGGCAGCCCACCAACCTCATCTGTCCCTGGGATTCTCCAGGCAAGAACACTGGAGTGGGTTGCCATTTCCCTTCTCCAATGCATGAAAGTGAAAAGTGAAAGTGAAGTCTCTCAGTTGTGTCCAATTCTTAGTGACCGCATAGACTGTAGCCTACCAGGCTCCTCCATCCATGGGATTCTCCAGGCAAGAATACTGGAGTGGGGTGCCATTGCCTTCTCCTCATAGGAAATGATCATCATGATAAGTAACCATCTGTTATCATACAAATATATTGCAGTATTGTTGCTTGGTTTTCTATGCTGTACTTGACATCCCCATGACTTATTCATTGTGTGACTATAGGTTTGTACCTCTTAATTCCCTTCCCCTTTTTCACCCAACACCTCTCTGCTCTCCCCTCTGGCCGCTGCCCATTTGTTCTCTGTATCTTTGAGTCTGTTTTCGCTTTGTTTTGTTTGTGCATTTGTTGTCTTTCAGATTTCACATATAAGTGAAATCATAAAGCCTTTGTCTTTTTCTGTATGATATTTCACTTAGCCTAAAACTATCTAGATATATCCATGTTGTAGCAAATGGCAAGATTTTAGTCTTTTTTTTAATGGCTGAGTAACATTCTGTCATGCCACGTCTTCTTTTTCCATTTATCCATGGACAGTTAGGTTTCTCCCATGTATTGACTATTGTAAATAATGGTCCAGTGAACTCGGAGATGCATATATCTCTTTGAATGAATGTTTTTCTTTTCTTTGGATAGATACCTAGGAGGGGAATTGCTGAATCATATTGTAGTTCTATTTTTAATTTTTTGAGGAAATTCTATACCATTTTTCAAATGGCTGTACCAGTTTACATTGCCACTGACAGTGTACAAGCATTCTTTTTTCTCTACAATCTTGTGAATGCTTGTTTATTTGCTGGCTTTTTGATAATAGCCATTCTTAGAATGTGAGCTGATACCTCATTGTGATTTTTATTTGCATTTCCCTGATAGTCAATGATATTGAGCATCTTTTCATTTGTCTGTTGGCCATCTGTATGTCTTCTTTTGAAAAATGTCTATTCATGTCCTCTGTTCATTTTTTTTTAAAGAAAGGTGACTTATTTAAAAAAAAAATTATTTACAGCTGTGTAGGGTCTTTGTTGCTGCCCGTGGCTTGCTCTTTTTGGGTTACTCCTTGGTGCAGTGTGCTGGCTTCTCATTGTAGTGGCTTCTCTTGTTGTGGAGCATAGGCTCTAGGCAAGCTGGCCGCAGCAGTTACTGCACATGGGCTCAGTAGTTGAGGCTTGCAGGCTTTAGAGCACAGGCTCAGTAATTGTGGCATGAGGGCTTAGTTGCTCTGCAGCATGTGAGATCTTCCTGGATCAGGGATCAAACATGGGTCCCCTTGTGTTGGCAGAAGGATTCTTAACCACTAGACCACCAGGAGAGTCTCTTCTGTACATTTTTAAATATCATTGGTTTTAATTTTTTATATTGAGTTGTATGAATTCTTTGTATCCTTGGATATTAACTCCTTATTGGATATTACATTTGGAAATATCTTTTCCCATTCAGAAAGTTGCCTTTTTGTTTTATTGATGGTTTCCCTTATTGTGTAAAAACTTTTAAGGTTGATGTAGTTCCATTTATTTATTTTTGCTTTTGTTTCCTTTGCCTGAAGAGACAGATCCAAAAATATATTGCCAAGATTGATGTTAGAGAATTCAGTGTGTTCTTCAAGGACTTTTATAGTTTCAGGTCTTACTTTTAAGTCTCTATCCATTCAGAGTTTATTTTTGTATGTGGTATGAGAAAGTGATCCACTTTTGGGCATGTGTCTGTCCAATTTTCTTAACACCATTTATTAAAAAGATCTTCTGTCCTCCACTTTATATTATTGCCTCTTTTGTTATAGATTAATTGGCCATAAAACATGATTTCTTCCCCCTAGGCTCTCTATTCTGTTCCATTGATCTATGTATCTGTTTCATGTCAGTACCATACTGTTTTGAGTACTATAGTTTTGTACTACAGTTAGAAATCAGAAAGCATGGTACCTCAGCTTTGTTCTTCTTTCTCAAGATTATTTTGCTCTTTGAAGTCTTCTGTGGTTCCAATAAATTTTAGGATTATTTGTTATAGCTTTGTGAAAAATACTATTGGTATTTTGATAGAAATTGCATTAAATCTGTAGATGCTTTGGGTTGTATGAACATTTTAACAATATTAATTCTTCCAATCCACGACCATGGTATATTTTTCCATTTGTTTGTTTCATCTTCTGTTTCTTTCATCAATGTCTTAATAGTTTTTAGAGTACAGGTTTCTCATCTCCTTGATTAAACTTATTAATAAAATTAATAAGGAATTTAATTCTTTTTGATGCAATTGTAACTGGGATTATTTTCTTACTTTATCTTTCTGATGATTTGTTATTAGTGTATAGAAACACAGTGAGTTTCTGTATGTTATTTTTGTATCCTGTAACTTTACTGAGTTCATTTATTAACTCTAATGGTTTTTTGGTGACATTTTAAAGATTTTCTCTGTATAGTATCATGTCATCTGCAAATCGTGACTGTTTTACCTTTTCCTTTCCAGTTTGGATGCTTTTTATTTATTGTTCTTGTGTGATTGTTGTGGCTAGTCTTCCAATATTATGTTGAATAAAATTGATAAGAATGGATAATCCTTATCTTGTTCCTGAACTTAGAGGAAAAGCTTTCAGCTTTGAATACTATGTTAGCTGTGGCTTTGTCATCTATGACCTTTATTGTGTTGAGCTATGTCCCCTCTATAGCCACCTCACTGAGAGTTTTATCATAAAACTGATGAAGTTTTATCAGCTTTATCATAAGCTGATGTTGTTTCATAAAATGTTGTTTCTGCATCTTTTGAGATGATCACATGACTTGTGTTCTTCAGTTTGCTATTGTGATGTATCACATCAGTTGATTTGCAGATATTGAAAAGTCCTTGCATTCCTGGATAAGTCTCACTTGATCATGTGTATGATCATTTTGTTGAATTTAGTTTGCTAGTATTTAGATGAATACTTTTGCATCTTCTTTATTAGAGATATTGGCCTATAATTTTCTCTTTTTGTAGTGTCTTTGGTTTTGGTATCAGGGCAATGTTGGCTTTATAGAACACATTTGGTAGTGATCCTTCCTCTTGAATTTTTGGAATAGTTTAAGGAAGATACGTATGAAGTCTTTAAATGTTTGGTAGAACTAACCTGTGAAGTCGTCTGGTCCTGGACTTTTTTTCATTGGAAATTTTTTGATTGCTGCTTCAATTTCACTACTAGTAATTAGTCTGTTCAGATTTTCTATTTCTTCCTGATTTAGTCTTTGAAAATTGTATGTTTCTAAGAATTTATAAAATTAAATTCTATCCATTTACTTTTGAAATATTCTAAATGTTCCTATTCATACCAACCCTAAATTTTCTCTCTAGGTGTTTGATTAATCTTAAAAGCATTTGGGGGCATAAATGCACATATAAAAAGTTATAATTTTAATCTTTCCCTTCAAGACATGGTAATTCATAAATTAGAAAAAAAGAGTTAATAGTCATCAGTGAAATATGGCTCCCATTAGGATTATAGTTAAATGCAACCACCTGATGGTTTTCTTTCTGGTCCTTATGTAATATATTTTTATTTCATAAACATTCATTCCACATCTAATTTAGATAAGTATATGGCATGTTCCAGCTGCATCCGGTCAAGGTTTTGTGGTAGCTGTGCTCACGTAACACATATAGCCCTTCCATCTTTATGTTGAGGAAACTAGTCCATAAATGTGAAGGAATGTGTAAAAGTAACAGGAGCCCTCTCTTGGCCTCTTTGTTGAGAAATAAAGGTCTGAACAGATTCAGCCAACTGTAATGAGGAGTGGTTCTGTGATATTCCGTCATGCTTTGTTCCCAGGCACTTGAAACTTGGGCTGAAGCAAAGAGGTCATGGAAACAACTTATTCTGCTATCTCACATTTAGGAATTTCAAAACTTTAACTTCATGGAACCCAAACCTAATGTATTAGTCTACCTTTCCCTGAATATCCCTTTATGTATGATAAAATTGAAGCCTAAAGAAGGCTCACAAAAATAGTTTGTGTCAAAGCCAAGACTATTAAAAAATCTAGTTCCTAATCCAGAGTGTCTTCCATTACCCCTTAAGGGCTTCTGATTGCCCATTATTTGGGTAATTCGCCTGCTGTTGCTTCTTTTTTACTAAATTGTGAGTTCCTGAATAGGGTGCATTTAGTCAAGCACATTTTGTAGACCTGCATTTTTCTTTTCTCCAAGCTCTTGTCTCTTGTTTATTATCTTGTGCCCAAATGTGAGTTACTTGTCAATACCCAGGCCTGAAGTAATCTTATCAGATTCCTATTACTTTTAATTACTAGTGATTCACTTCTGTTAAAAACATCCTTTGAAATTGTGTCCAGAAGCTCTTCTGTTATTCTACTTTAAATAGTGAAAAGTGGACATTATGGAAAGGCCCTCTTCTGTTTCAAAGTATGCAAATGATAATATTGATCCAAAATCAATATGAGATGAAAACCTGGTTCACACTGTATATTTTTAGAAGAGAGTATATGCTCAGTGTTTTTATAATTGGTGTGAGCTTCATAAGTAAGTTTATGGGATTATGTTACTTGAGACATTCAAGCAAAAAGATTATTTGAGCAGTGTTAGCATCCATGGTGAGGATGTTGTCAACCTGTTAGCTGACTGGAATTCAACCAGTTCAGTGATAGAGCAATTAAATAGCCTTGATTTGATCTGTTGTTCTCCTTGCAGACTGTTTATCGGCGTGGAGTGTGTCTGGTGGTTTAAAGGATTTTTATGAAGATATGTATAGTATGAAGAAGTCAAATTCATACTTTTTATTCAGAGTAGGTTTTTAGATTTAATTGTGCAGGTAGCTGTTTTATACTTTATTTTTCCTTCTATTTTTTTCCTGTATGTTATAGGATGAGAGGGAGATAAAAAAATTCCTGAGATCAAACAGTTTCTAGGTGGTTCTTCCTTTCCTGTGAATTTCTGCTAATCCTCTTAGTCATAATCTCTTCAGTTGAATATAGAGTACCATTCTCCTAGTTGAGAATGCCAAATATCATTTCAAAGTGATTAAAAACCTGGTGATAAAAAAGTTCCAATAACGTTCTCATTTTATGACCATTTCCTTGAATGATTTCCTAAAGATGTAGAAGCAATAATAATGTGTGAACATTTAATATTAAGTATTTAGAGACTTTAATAATTTGAGGTTAATATTTATAAAACTTTATGGGCAACAGCTAATATTTAATGAAAATATCTCATTACATTAGTATTATTAGATTGGTATAGTAGTAAAATATCAATTATGCATTTTCCATCCATCCTTGACAAGTTTTTGTATAGAAACATGATTGATGGGATGGATATTTATGGACCCTGGAATTGTTCCAGTATGCAATTTAATAGAGGTTTTGGGGCTTATTAGCAATGAGGGCTTCAGAAAGCTAATTGTACTCAGAAACTTTTTCCTTACCTAGGAAATGACCACGGTAACTCCTGTCTTGTCCAATTTTTTTTAGTATTAATGATACATTGTATAAGAGCATAGCATAATGATTTGACTGCAGTGATAATAATAGTGAAAATAGTAACAACAAGATAATTACTATAAGGAACAAGTTAAATACAATATGAAACAGGTAATATTATTCTTTTAAAAATGTTTCTATTTCCAGGATTTCTGAGTATTTTATTTATTTATTTATTTATTATTTATTTATTTATTATTTCAGTAAAAACCAGGGTGTGTAAGTAGACTTCCTTTATATTCTAGGAATTAAGATGAGGCAGGAGATGAAGTTCTATTCAAACAAAAGTTCTAATGAATGTTTCTCAAAACCTGTGTAAAAATTGCACAGTTAATAAGGTGGCTTAATTTCATTGCTTAGAGGCCCTGATGCATATTTCATTCATTTTTAGCTTTTTCTTTCTCAGAGTCAGAATGAAAATATAATAATTGTATAGTCCATGATTGGTCAGCTGCTTTGAAATTCTCTTCTTGATATTTTCTGCTGTATATTTTTGCCAGGGATGGATAACAAATAGATAACATTAGTTGAGAATAGATAATATGTTTTTGTTTGGACATAATTGCTTCCCTTTAAATAGAATATGAGGGTTATCGGCAGTGTTCACTACCTGGGTATTTACAAAAACGTAAGATGACAAAAAGTCACATCCTCAGTCCTTTTCATGAAGATGCAATAAGTTTCACCACATTGATTTTGTAATTCCCTCTTGCTTTGAGTCTGAAGCCTTTGCTGGTGGGGGAGCAGTGGATGCTTATCAGACATTGCTACCTCTGTGCCAGGTTCTTTACCCTCACAGCAGGTGTCACTCAAGGGGCCTCATACCCACCTGCTTCCCACCCTAGCCCCAGTAGAGCAACAGGAACTATCAGGCAGAGGAATATTCCAGAGAGAGATTAAACCTATATTCAACAGTACAGTCTGAGGCTGATAGTCATCATGGATTCCTGTAAAGAAACATCTCAGCCATCCAGGGTACCCTGTCACGCCTTCTCATGACTGTCTGACACATATCATGTGTGTCACTGAAAGCAAGGCAAATGTTTACATTAGTTGACTGGGGAAGAAGGATTGCGTTAGTTTGGTTTCCTGCTTTTCCACTCTTGACAGATTATATATAGTCTCTCCTCACTGTTGAGAGTTTACACTATTCCGTAACATCCCTGGCTTGACCTTCATTTTACATGGCCAAGGGCCCTGGACTGCCACTTGTCCCTGCCTCAAGCAGTGCCACAGATAACAGCTTGCAGGGTTGCAAGGAAATAAGAATTCCTGATATGACTGTCTCAATGGCCCTGGTAATAAGCATTTTCCCCTGCCTCCCAGGATCTTCCCCTTGTGTGCCCCCTAGATAAGACCTCCTGAGAAACTTACCAAAACTTTGCTCTTTTTGGTTTGAATTGGCCAATGTGGCCTTAGCCCAGGAACCCCAAAGCACTCCACCTATGGACCCTAATAAAGGCATGTGCCTTAGGTCCTGTACCACTCTCTGCCTGATCCTGCCTTGGGACCTATCAGTCTTTCTTCTAGGACCTGTGAGTTGTAAACTCCTCTATTTCAATCCCCTAATAGTCTTAGGATTCTCTCTGTTCAGCTCAGCATCTGATATCCCAAGGCTGTACTTAACACACATTAATTTAATAGTCATAAAACTGATGAATCCTAAATATCTGCAATGATTACCCAAGTGATCCCCTAACAAAGGCCAGAACAGTCCAGCCAAAAGGTGTTTAGGACTCCTTTCCTGCACCAGGAGACCATGTAGCCCAGCCTGTCGCCCCGGCAGCAGAGCCCTTACATGTTTGCTGCTGCGTCCTCCAGCAGCAGCTTCTGCTATTTCTCCGTCTCCCTACTCCCTCCCACCTCAGCGGCACTCTCTCTTATGAACTGGTTCATGTGTGTACACTCACACCAACTACGCCCCTCCTACACAAACACATACGAAGAGGCGTCTGTCTGCAAATTAAATAACCCCCTTTACTTCTTACGTTTTCCTGTCTCCTGAGTCTTAATGGAATCTCCAGTCCATAGACTGATGCTGTTAGCATTTCCCAGGACTCCGCTCTGAACCATTCTTCTGGTTAGGAATCAAGTTAGATTTTGATGCCTGCAACACCTCTGCTCCATATGATTAACTAGGTAAACTTTCCTCTTGTTCACTCTGATCCAGTCATCTTCAAGGTTTATGTTTCTGGATTGGATTTAGTTCTGTTGCAAACCTCAGATTTTGTGGGATCATTAAAAATATTTCTCATCTTTTTCCCTGTGGGTTCCCCCCTCATATTTATAAAGGGGAGTGACATCCAAGAAGAGGCTTTTAAGATCCTCTTGCAAGATGGAACAAATCTAGTAAAATATTCCTCTTCAAAGTTCCCAGAAATGAATAAAAATGTACAATATATGGACATGGATAGCCTCAATAAGACCAACAAATTCAGATAACTTTTCTTGAAGCACTGATCGCAACCATCATTTCTTCAACTGAGTATCAGATGAGGTTTTCACTTGTGTTTTGACTCATGCTATGTGGAAAAATATGTATATTTAACCCCAGAATCATGCTTAGGGAGCTGAGATTTCACAGTATTGGAGGCAGATGGGTTGACTGAAGAAACAGCAGCTTCTGTTCCTGGGGTCCCACTTGCTCTGTGGCATCTGTTCTGTGAGAGGAATGGAGAGTGCATTGCCAACACTTGCTCCTGTTCTCTTCCAACAGCTCACTTGAATTTGAATAAGTCAGAAGTACAAGTGACAACAATCAACTGTTCTTTTGCATGGCTCAAGTCTTACCCTTAGCATTTCACACGCCTGTGAAATGGCATGGCATTGGGAGTTGATGGTGAAAGTACTGACCACCATTTATTGTTTACTAAGTATGTCTTGTATGTCAGCTTACAGAATATAACATTTTAAAGAACTGGAAGTTTTTTAAGAAGGTAATAAAAATGGTTTTCTAGTATATTTACAATGAAATGAGTGAAGATTAGAGGATTAACAAGTCTTTCCATGTCATACAGCATTTTGAACCACACTGCTTGTCATTCTTTGAAGAGTATATTTTTTTCACTTGTTTCTATCATCTGTTTTCTAGTTTTCCAGCTTTCTCAAGAGCTTGGACTTTGGTAATACTGTGAACTGCAAGATATTGTTACCTGTTTTCTTCATGTAGCTGCTTAGTTTCTGAGCTGTTTTTTAAAAGTAAGTGGTCTGTACTTGCAGCTCTGGGACCTTCACATAGAGAGTATCTTGAAGATTTACCTGTTTGCTAGTGTAATACTGTTTCCTCTTACAAAAATAAAGGTTTAGTTTTTTGTTGGGGCTAATGTAAATTGTTCTCGATATAATTATTAAGGGTTTCTTTCAATAAAGATCTTAATTTTAAGCTGCCTGGATGTTGCTTGCTTCGGCAGCACATACGCTAAGCTGCCTGGATGGGCAGATTAACACTTGGTGTTACCTGTTTCTCAGTCAGATGTTTAATAGAGAATTTATCTTATTTCCATTTATTGTGATAAATCACTTATTCTGCCTTTTGGTTTTTAAACAGTATAATTTCTGTTTTAATATTTCCTTTGATATCTTATGCTGTATGACTTTGTCTTATTTGTTCATTCATTTATAATAATTTTGAAGATTTAGGGAATATATTTTAATTATTTCAATGTTAATTATCATAATGTTAAATTATGATCACACATATTAACACACTTATCTCTATATCTTTATTTATTGATGTTTGTTTTAACTTTAAATCAAAAGAAGTTATATGGCAGAACTTACATGATGGCCTCCAGTGTATCATTTTATAGGCAGACAAGTTACTCTAGACAAACTGAAGACTTAACAGCCTATTCTCTACCAGAATAACTGGCACCAACAGAATTGATTTTTGTAATGACCTCTTAAAACAAACTTTTGGAATTTCATGTATATTTTGATTTCTATTCAGGCTTAAAAGTAGACAGCTTTTAGTTGAATTGATTTCCAAATAATAGATGCTTTTATCAATATGGTTAGTAAACAACCTTTAAGCCAAGAGCACAGTTTTAGAATAAACCATTGACTGTTATATACTTTGAGTAATTAATTTACACTATGATTCTCTAAGTACTAAAAGTGCATATTCACCTTTTAAAAATAACTGTCAGGGGGACTATTTTGCCTATTGCAGCAATAATGTATTAAATATCGTAAATGAGAATGTTCTAGAAAGACATAGTAAAATGGTATCACAGTCACCTTTGCAGAGACACAGGATGTACACGTCAGTGAATTTCATGAGAGTTGGCAACTGAATATAGGATGTGGAAACTGGCTTTAAATTCAAAATACATGCTTACATATGTGTGTACGTATGTATGTATGTATATATGTGTTATATGTAGGTTTATATACATATGTATTTAGAGCAAGAGCATATGTGGACTATAATAATGTGGGAATTATTATATAATCATATAATAATAGTAAGCAGTTGCTCAGAAGATTTTAATATTTGCATAATAAGGGATGTAATCTGCCAAGAAAGTGAGTCTCAACCTAAGTCAGAGAGAATATCCTGATTTTAAAGGACAGTGTTACTATGAGATCTTGAAAGGAAGCATCTCACCTTCTTTTCAGTTATGTCAGTCACTTTCCCAGGAATAGATAGTGATTAAGTGTATAGCTTACTTCTCTCCATAGCATAGGGAGACCATGGATGTGTGTGTGTATGTGTGTTCTTTGTGTTTTAATTAAGAACACAAATCTGCCAAGAAAATGTAAATAATAATTTCTTCACATTTTCTCCTGATGTTTAACTCCTTGCCATGCTGCTGCTTATTACTAGCACTGTTTCTTTATGCCAGGCAGTGCTGAAAAGCTGACATTTTGTATCAGAGTTCTCTTGCAGTTTCTCCTTCATCTTTCCATAAATCTACAGTTCTGCTTAGATCTTTTCCCTCAGCATCATGATGGTTTGCCCTCTGAACCTTGCATCTAATCTGCAAAAGACATGAGATTCTTTTTTTGTGGACAATAGTTCAGCTTTCAAAGACCTCATAGGAGAGGTAAAAAATATATATACAAAAATATCTATTATGGTAAGTTAAATGTAGTAAGTGTAGCAATATCCAGGAAGCCCAAGGAAGACATAAAAAATTTACTGATGCAGTAAAAGAAGTCTTCATGGGATATTTGTGATTAATCTTAAAGACTGAGTAAGATTTTATCCAAAGAGATGCACAGTAGATATACAAGAAAGTGGAAATGCTAATTGGTAGAGGCTGAAATGCCTGGTGGTTATTGCAAAGAGTCCAATTTGAATAATGCCAAGGGAATGTGAAGAGGAGTTATGGGAGAATAGGCCAGAAAATTAAGGTAGGCCCATATTGTTTTCTTGGAATTAGTCTTTCCCAACTGGAGTTCCACAAGAGAATTAATTAAGCCTTACATAAAGTAAATTGAGTGATTATTTTCTCAGTCCTCCCAAAGTTACTACATAGCTATCACCAGTCAAAATGCTACATAGCTCTGGGTCATCCCAGTGCATGGGGACGGAGGTGGGAGAGGGGTTCAGGATTGGGAACACATGTACACCTGTGGCGATTCATGTTGATGTATGGCAAAACCAATACAGTATTGTAAAGTGAAAAAAAAAAGCTACATAGCTATCACCAGTCAAAATGCATAGAGTGAGTGAAGTTGCTCAGTCGTGTTCGATTCTTTGTGAACCCATGGGCTGTAGTCTATCAGGCTCCTCTATCCATGGGATTTTCCGGTACTGGAGTGGGTTGCCATTTCCTTCTCCAGGGTATCTTCGTGACTCAGGGATCGAACACCGGATCTCCCTCATTGTAGACAGATGCTTTACCGTCTAAGCCACCAGGGAAGTCCTTATCACCAGTCAAAATGCATAGAAGAGAAGTTAATTCATTACATACAATAGGTGCCCAGAGCATTTAGGTTTAATTCTCTCTGGGAACCTCCATTGAGAAAGGCTGGTGTAGACTCTAGATAGTAAGGAACCATGGAAAAGTAAGTGAATTAAACTGTGTTGTGATACAGTTGTGTTTTGAGAAAACTTAGCTGACAATAGTGTTCAGAAAAGTTTGAGGAGTGTGAAACTGAAGATTAGTGGAGCTTTTGTAACATGAAAAATAATGAAGGAATGAAAATAGTAATGAAAAAAAGTGATGATGTGAAAGATTTGTTTCATTCATTGAAAGCAAATACAGGGAGTTCTCTGGTGGTCCAGTGGTTAGGGGTCCACCTTCCAGTGCAGGGGGCGCAGGTTCAAGCCCTGGTTGTGGAACTAAGATCCCACACACCGTGGGGCAGCTAAACCCAGGAGCTGCCACCACGGAGCTCAGGTACTCTGGAGCCTGTGTGCCACAGCTAAAGCGCCGTGTACTGCAACGGCTGTGGCCGTGGGGACTGCACCCAAGAGCCCCATGTGCCGCAGCAGATGACTCCGAATGCCGCACCTGAGGCCAATAAAGCAAAAAAACCCCAAAACCCAAACTTATATATGAGGTACCTACTGAATGTCAGGTATTGTGGCTACTGTGATGCGTAAAATAGACCTAGCCATTACCACCTAATGGGAGTCAGACATTAAGTAAATGATACAAATCCACATAAATTCTTAGCAGAGAGAAATGCTAAAAGAAGGGAGGTTTATCTGTTATATGTACTGAGAATACTGGAGTGGGTTGCCATACCCTCCTCTGGGGGATCTTCCCAACCCAGGAATCGAACTCTGGTCTCCTGCACTACAGGCAGATTCTTTACCAACTGAGCTATAAGGGAAGAGGTCCTACTTTTATTTTATTGGTCATATTGTATCCTTGTCTCATTCAGTTCTCTATTTCAAATAAAGAATTGAGTTAATGAGTCATTATGATTAATCAGACATTTCCCATTCTTAGTATCTAGTTACTCGAGTCTCTATTTGACACTTCAGCCTGACACTGTGTGGATTAAGCAAAGATGTTGGCCTTGCCGCCTTTTCACTAAGCAGGCCATAGCGTGAATAGGCTTTATGGGAGTGATATTTATTATGAAGAACAATGAGCATTCCAATCTTATTCTTGCTTTTATATTTTCTATTAAAACACAAATATCTTCTGGGAGGAGTCAGCAGAGCAGACTTAAGAGTTTTTGAAAATGTGAAAGTCAAGTGAAAAATGTGTAGGTAAATCTATATGTCAAGATAGGAAATAAACCGTAATTTTAGCTTTTATGGTTGTAAGTGTTATGAAATAAATGTCCATAAAAGTCTAGACTAAAACAGAGGGATTTGGAAAAACGAACAGCTGAGCTGCTTTTAGTAAATCCTGGTGAAAGTTGACAAAACTGCTGAAGAAAGTGTAAACAAAAATCTGTAAAAGATAAAGATTTATATGGGACTATGGGATTTAATTAGATCCAGACACACAAAAGCTATGTTATCCACTATGGTAGCTAATAGCCAACTTCCGTTTTTAATTGTTGTTCAGATTTTCTCTGTGACTGTCATACTTTGATTTAGAAGCATTGTTTTATATCTGTCTTACCCACACACTACACCCTTGGCCTTAACTGTCTCCTGACTCACTGCCAGCAGAGTGCAAAGGCAGACAGTCAGAATCTCAGGAAGAGAAATAACCAAGGCTTACATCATCTGGTGCCATAGCTTCCATTAAAGAAAACTGTTGAGTTCTACAATCATTCATTCCATTCTTAAGCAAATACAAAGTTTTCTTTTACTAAAGTAAAACCAGTTTGTTAACAGTGTTCCTAATTCTGCCCTCCAGAGCCATCATGGGACATGTCTTATCTTTCTTCCTTTTTAAATTAATTTTTATTTATAGTATAGTTGATTTACAATGTTGGGTTAGTTTCTGCTGTACAGCAGAGGGAGTCAGTTATACATATACATACATGTACTCTTTTTAGATTCCATTCTTATATAGGTTATTACAGAGTATTGGATAGGGTTCCCAGTGCTCTACAGTAGGGTCTTCATAGTCATCTATTTTATATATAGTATTGTGTGAATGTCAGTCCCAGTTTCCCAATTTTTGCCTTCTCTTCTTTCCCCCTTGATAACCATAAGTTTTTTTTACAGATATAATTCTATTTCTGTTTTGTAAATAGTTTCATTTAAAAAAAATGATCCTGCTTATAAGCAATATATGATATTTGTCTTGCTCTGTTTGACTTACTTCAGTCATTAAGACAATTTCTAGATCCATTCATGTCACTGCAAATGGCATTATTTTGTTCTTTTTTATGCCTGGGCAATATTCCGTTTTAATGGCTTGTGCATATCCCATACGTATCACATCTTCTTTATCCGTTTCTCTGTCGAGGGACATTTAGGTTGCGCCCATGTTTTGGCTGTTGTAAATATTGCTGCAGTGAACAATGGGGTGCATGTATCCTTTTGAATTATGATTTTCTCTGGATATAAGCCCAGAGTGGAATTGCTAGATCATATGGTAGCTCTGTTTGTAATTTTTAAGGCATCTCCATACTGTTGGACATATCTAGTCTTTCTTCTGCTCAACAGTTCTTAAATATTTAATATAAATACAAGTAAAATATCATCAGCTTTAATCTAGATGGGGAGACACAGTCTAGGATAAACTATTAGACACCATCCTGTACATAGTTATTGTTTTAATAAAATAGTAGTAACTACCCTATATTGAGTCAATAATCACATGATCATGAACTATTTTACTTACATTATTTCTAGTGCATACAAGGGTAATGTATATCTGCCACAAACAAAATTATTACTGATGTTTTCCAAGTTTGGCAGTTGACAGGAGCTGTCACCTTATTTAAGGGGTGCAAGCTGACCCAGATTCAGGTCTGACTATAGATCCTTTGTTCTACATTCTTTTCTATAAATTGCAAGCACATACCCTATTATCAGTTATATATTATTCTGGGTAAATTAAATTGCACTATTCTTCAGATCTGTTTGTCCTTTTAAAACAGTTGATTTTGGGGTGGTGGAAATAACCAGTATGATCCTCCCTTGGAGAATGTAGTTTTAGGGAGAAGTTTTAAATCAGATTTAAGAAGCAGATTACTAGAAGAGGTAGGCTCCTCTACACCTCATCTAGCATGGAACAGAATGGCCTTCTCAGCAATAAGGAAGAGTGCACCATGGCATCGTCACACTCACCGAAGCTTCAGTTGAGTCCAAAGAGCATTTAATTATGAAGTTTCTTATGACCATATATTCCTGTGATCCAGAACTGTAAACTAATGAACTAATGATAGTTCAGTTCAGTCGCTCAGTCGTGTCCGACTCTTTGCGACCCCATGAATCGCAGCATGCCAGGCCTCCCTGTCCATCACCAACTCCTGGAGTTCACTCAGACTCATGTCCATCGAGTCAGTGATGCCATCCAGCCATCTCATCCTCTGTCATCCCCTTCTCCTCCTGCCCCCAATCCCTCCCAGCATCAAAGTCTTTTCCAGTGAGTCAACTCTTAGCATGAGGTGGCCAAAGTACTGGAGTTTCAGCTTTAGCATCATTCCTTCCAAAGAAATTCCAGGGTTGATCTCCTTCAGAATGGACTGGTTGGATCTCCTTGCAGTCCAAGGGACTCTCAAGAGTCTTCTCCAACACCACAGTTCAAAAGCATCAATTCTTTGGTGCTCAGCCTTCTTCACAGTCCAACTCTCACATCCATACATGACCACTGGAAAAACCATAGCCTTGACTAGACGGACCTTTGTTGGCAAAGTAATGTCTCTGCTTTTGAATATGCTATCTAGCTTGGTCATAACTTTTCTTCCAAGGAGTAAGCGTCTTTTAATTTTATGGCTGCAGTCACCATCTGCAGTGATTTTGGGGCCCCTCAAAATAAAGTCTGACACTGTTTCCACTGTTTGTTTCCCCATCTATTTCCCATGAAGTGATGGAACCAGATGCCATGATCTTCATTTTCTGAATGTTGAGCTTTAAGCCAACTTTTTCACTCTCCTCTCAACACCACAGTTCAAAAGCATCAATTCTTTGGTGCTCAGCCTTCTTCACAGTCCAGCTCTCACATCCATACATGACCAGTGGAAAAACCATAGCCTTGACTAGACGGACCTTAGTCGGCAAAGTAATGTCTCTGCTTTTGAATATACTATCTAGATTGGTCATAAATTTTCTTCCAAGGAGTAAGCGTCTTTTAATTTCATGGCTGCAGTCACCATCTGCTGTGATTTTGGAGCCCAAAAAAATAAAGTCTGACACTGTTTCTACTGTTTCCCCATCTATTTCCCATGAAGTGATGGGGCCAGATGCCATGATCTTCGTTTTCTGAATGTTGAGCTTGAAGCCAACTTTTTCACTCTCCTCTTTCACTTTCATCAAGAGGCTTTTTAGCTCCTCTTCACTTTCTGCCATAAGAGTGGTGTCATCTGCATATCTGAGGTTATTGATATTTCTCCCGGCAATCTTGTAAGCAAGCAAGGTGAAAAGACAGCCTTCAGAATGGGAGAAAATAATAGCAAATGAAGCAACTGACAAACAACTAATCTCAAAAATATACAAGCAACTTATGCAGCTCAATTCCAGAAAAAAAAATTACCCAATCATAAAATGGGCCAAAGAACTAAATAGACATTTCTCCAAAGAAGACATATGGATGGCTAACAAATACATGAAAAGATTCTCAACATCACTCATTATCAGAGAAATGCAAATCAAAACCACAATGAGGTACCATTTCACACCAGTCAGAATGGCTGTGATCCAAAAGTCTACAAGCAATAAATGCTGGAGAGGGTGTGGAGAAAAGGGAACCCTTTTACACTGTTGGTGGGAATGCAAACTAGTACAGCCACTATGGAGAACAGTGTGGAGATTCTTTAAAAACTGTAAATAGAAATTCCTTATGACCCAGGAATCCCACTGCTGGGCATACACACCGAGGACACCAGAATTGAAAGAGACACATGTACCCCAGTGTTCATCGCAGCACTGTTTATAATAGCCAAGACATGGAAGCAACCTGTATGTCCATCAGCAGATGAATGGATAAGAAAGCAGTGGTACATATACACAATGGAGTATTACTCAGCCATTATAAAGAATACATTTGAATCAGTTCTAATGAGGTGGATGAAACTGGGGCCTATTATACAGAGTGAAGTATGCCAGAAAGAAAAACACCAATACAGTATACTAGTGCATATATATGGAATTTAGTAAGATGGTAACGATAACCCTGTATGTGAGACAGCAAAAGAGACACAGATTTATAAAAAAGTCTTTTGGACTCTGTGGCAGAGGGAGAGGTGGGATGATTTGGGAGAATGGCATTGAAACATGTATAATATCATATATGAAATAAAAAAAAAATAAAAAAGAAGATTCAGATCAGTAGCAGTATAAGAAAATAAACTATTCAATAAAGGGAAACTCTGGATTTGATTGTAGTAGCTAACTTGTTACTGACATTTATAGCTTATATACTTTAATGTTTTAATACTAAAGTACAGTAGGTATTATCTCTAATATTAAAGTGCAGTGGGTATTATCTCTAGAAGAACAGAGATCTAAAAGAATTAGAGGCATTAGAAAATTTCTGAGGACTTGGTAGGTAATTTTAATTGATAAATAATGTTTATTCGTGTGTCTTGGTATTATTTTTTTATATATATACTAGATTTTTTAACTAGTTTTCTGTATATATGTCTTTTGATCCTTACAGCAGGTTGTCTTTATAACCTATGTGGTATTTCAATGTAAAATAGGCTTATTTCATAGATGCCAGAGTCTAATAATTTAAGAAATATTTTTAAACATACAAAGGTATGTCAAATATAACATGAAACTTCCAACTGGAATAGAAATGAACATACTGAAGATGTTTGCCTTTGGTCAATTCCTGAACTTGAGTCCCTCTGCTTTCTTGGTAATATTGCACAATGGTGGTCAACAGATACACCTGCACACCAGGGAGAGGGATTCAGATAAGTCACTGACTTCTGTAAGCCCATTTCTTGTTCAATAAAATGGAGTTTATTAAGGTACCCAGTTATAAGGTTATTATAGTGATTAAAGTAGAAAATAAATGTAAAGAATTTAGTACTAGGCCTAACATACAGTAAGCACATGCATAAAATAACAGCTATTATTATTGAGACTGAGGAAGAGTTGAATCACACCTTCTCTTTTTACAATCTGGCTTTGTTTAAACATAATGAGCTAAATCAGAAACACATATAAGCATATTTAGCAGTAATGCTTGGCACATATTAAGGCTTCAGATGAATTAAAGAAGTCAGTGAAGATGACAACTTTAACCTATAGAGATTCAGAGTTATTGCTTCATTATAGGAAATGATAAGAAGAAGAAATACACTTTAAGCATTATCTCATTTGAGAAATACTCCTGTGGATTCTGAGTAATATCAATTGAAATAAATTTTGCCTTGAACATCCAAACTGTATAGATGTGCTATCATGTAATTGACTGATAATGATCAGAAACTATGTCCTCTGGGCTTAGCCTACCCACATTATATGAACTAATTTCTATAGTTAATAGCTAATTGTCAGTTGGAACACTCTTTACCCTGTACTTTTTGAAAATCCCTTGATCATTACATATAGGGACTATTATTTCATACTCCTGAATCTTTATCTTATATTATCTCCTATGCTAAATGTGTCTTCTTTCTTCCCCTTGATAAACTCTTAACGTCGCCAGTCCTATAAATTCTCCTGGAGAGAACCTTTCACTGTCTCTTTCCTTCCCTAGTAGCTCATTACCAACGTCTGGTTGACAGAGCCCTTTCTTCTGTGGGAACCAATGAGAGAGCTTCCTCTGAGACCAGGCTGAAACTTTTCTTCAGATGAGACCGCATCCATATCTAGCTGCTGCTGCTGCTGCTTCTAAGTCGCTTCAGTCCTGTCCGACTCTGTGCAACCCCATAGACGGCAGCCCATCAGGCTCCCCCGTCCCTGAGATTCTCCAGGCAAGAACAATGGAGTGGGTTGCCATTTCCTTCTCCAATGCATGAAAGTGAAAGTGAAGTCACTCAGTCGTGTCCGACTCTTAGCAACCCCATGGACTGCAGCCCACCAGACTCCTCCATCCATGGGATTTTCCAGGCAGGAATACTGGAGTGGGGTGCCATTGCCTTCTCCCCATATCTAGCTATCCCCCCTTATTCTGCTTTCTCCATTCCTCTTTCCCTGAGAACACTCTCTCTAGAGCTCATTTTCTCAAGAATCTCTGTCACAGGCTTTGCTTCTAGAAATTTTAACCAAAGCAACTTTTCTGATTTCTCTAGACCAATCCTTAGACAGCAAACTCCATTAAGGGCATGCCTATCCATTACCTCTGTCATAAAGCAGAATACATGATATTGCATTGATTTAGCTGTCTTTCTTCCCTACCAAACTGAATTCCTTGGGAGAATGAACATTGTCATACAGTCTTTGGATTCTTAATGCTTTGCGTAGTGCCTGGCATAGTCAGTTGCTAAATAACTATGATCCCTCTGTGTTAGCACTGAGATTGGATCTTTTTTTTTAATTAATTTTTATTTTTTAGTTTGTTTTGCTTTACAATACTGTATTCGTTTTGCTATACATTTTTAAAATATACTCACTCAAATGCACAAGAATATTCACAAACATGTTTAAATATAAGGAGCAATATTTCAAGAAGAATAAGATTCTGGTTTTTTTAATCTTATACTGCTTTTAAAATTCAAAATATTTAGCTTTTATTAAACCTGTAACCTTTTAATAGGGATTCTCATGAACTAGATAAGATACTCAATGGGAGAATACCACACATAAATTTGAAACTATAATGTATAAATTTATATGTTATTTTATTATATATTTACATGTTTTTATATACATATACACCTAAAATAATGACAATATCTTAGTGAATGGTGAACTTCACTTAGATCAGAATATATTTAATTTTGAACTGAAATTCCAAACAACATAAATAATGTGAGTTCATAAGTCATTTGATTGTCATCAAAAAGTATTTTGTTTATTTTAAGTTGGTATATGTTTATTTTTATGAGTGTTACTTTGTTTGAGGAAAAACCTGATTTTGTAATCTATTTTAAGCTTTATTTGGAAAAAATAAAAACAGGTATTAGCATTAGTAAAATAGGAAAGTAGAGAACTAATTTTATGGATACTTTTCTAAGGCCATTTTGTTCTTACTAATATTATGGAAAATACTGTACTTAGGAGTTTAAATATTTCTATATAATTGCAATGGAATTAATATTCTATATTCATCGGTTAATTCCGTGGTTTATGATGATGTATAATAAATGCCTATTAACTATAATTGACTAGAAAAGACTAGGCAACCAGCATGCTAATGACTAATTTGGGGTGTTCTGAGCAAGTGCTTATATATTTTCTGTAATGCTGTATTAAGATGACAACAACATTTTGGAAAGGAAATGAAGTACATTGATTATCACAAGCAATAACTTAGGGTAGAGTATATTTTCTCCTTCGTTTCCATCTTGATAATACAGCTTTCTTGTCCTTAGTTTTGAAAAGCATTCTTATATTAAAAATATCTTATATAAATAAATTGAATAGGCAATTTTGCATCTATACTGTTAAATTTTTTTCTAATCACAATGAAGTACTTAAACTGTTTTGTTTTTTCTTGGCCATCCCCTGCCTTTGAATGGAGCCTCTCAAAGTCTAATGAGTATGAATCACCTAGGATTTTCTTAAAATGCAACTTCTTACATGTGGGTGCTGGCCTGAGAGTCTGCATTGCTAAGCGACCCCAGAGTGATGCCAAGGCTGCGGGTCTGCAGGCCACACTTGAAGGAGCAAGGTCTGGGGTGCTTATCCTTTGGAGTCCCAGACTTAAGTCATGAATTCTTTTCATGAAATGTTGGATGACCCCAAGAGATCATGCCTCTGCCAGGCTATTGTGACCTTCTCTCCCTGACTTAGACCTCCAGCAGAGGCTTAGCATCAGCATTTCAGGATTCATCTCTGATTCCACTGACTCTCCTCCGGGGATGGTGGCAAACCATAGACCACTTCAGCACTGATATGGTAACATACTGGCTTGCAGCAGCGGCTTTATCAAACTTTAGTGAACTTTTGTGGCTACCCAGAAAGTGGAATTGGCACACAATGTATAGAAACTTTGCATGACAAGAAGGCGAGATAGTGGCAGTTTGACAAGTTTCTCTGCATGAAAACAAATTAAGATGCCTTGACAGCTCTGAAAAAGCTGTTCTTCTTGGCATTTTTACTTCTTCCGATGTTCTCCAAGCCTGTTATCTCAATTTCTTGTAAAGCTATACTTACAGCCCAGGAATTTCTTTAGTAGCCAAGTCACACTTCAGAGTTCTGTCTGTTGTGAATACCCTCAGGATTTTTATTCCCTTGTCAAATGTGCCTGTATAGTATTCCAGCCATCACCCCCTTTCATGTCAATAAAACTTTTACTTTCTCAAGGCTTTCACAACTCTGATCTTATATCTTATCTTCCTACTGAATAAGATAGTATAGACAACCTTTTTTATATTCATTGACACAATAAACATTAATTATTAAATTCCCACTACAGGTATGATAGGTACCCAGGAAGATATCATGATTATTGTTCTGGCACTGCCCTCAGAGATCCTATAAGGTAGCAGAGAGGGAAAAACCTGTGTGTGAATTGAAAGGTGGAAAAGGAGAAGTGCTTCCGTGAGTTACAGATCACATACTGAGAGAAGCTGGCAAAGCCTGTGATGATTCCCGGCCCAGTACAGGATATGGGAGGGACAGAGGCATTATAGCCCAGTCGCTTCATAGCTGGACTTTGAAAATGAGCAGAATTTAGAGGTGGGGGAGGGGCAGGAGCTAGGGTAACACCCCATGGAGCTGGGAAACAAGGAATGCTGCTTGCGGAATAGGTCGTGTACTGTTTCTCCTTTTTATTTTCTTCTCTTTTTTTTTTTTGCAGTAGTTACAGCTATTGTATTTGAAGTGTGAAGAAAATAGATTGGCACTAGACTGGGAATGGGTTACCCTGGAAAGATGAGGGTTTAGACTTGCACTCACATTCCTCCAAGTCTTCTTTTACAGCTGAATGCAATGAGGTCCAAGGAGATGAGAGGGCTGGCACGGGGTGAGAAAGCTTGCAAATGGTAGTACTGTATTTTTTTCCATTGCGAGTATAATTGCTTTGCAGTCTTGTGTTAGTTCCTGCTGTATGGCGAAGTGAATGTGCTATATGTATAACATGTGTAACCTACCTCTTGGACCTCTCTCTCACCCCACCTAAGTCATCAGAGAGCACCAAGCTGAGCCCCCTAAATCCTGTACATTAACATATGTATGTGGAATCTAGAAAAGTGTTACAGATAAACCTCGTTCCAGAGCAGGAAGAGAGACACAACATAGAGAATGGACCTGTGCACCAGAGAGGGAAGGGGCGGGGGCGGGTGAGTTGAGAGATAGGTCTGACTGTACTGGACTTCGAACCTAGTATGTGGGCTCACAGTCCTGCCCTCAAGGATGGTGACATGGCATTACCCCTTACCTGCAGCCCAAAGGCCCCAGCCACTCCTGGGGCTGAGAGAGAAGTTGAGAAAGTCTTCACGCCCCAGAGACGAAAGGGTAAAAGGCCACAGGTTTTTATCTGGAAAAAAAAAAAAGATACAGGGTATCATCTAACACTCGTTTGATTTTGTTTTAGGATTTTTTCATTTTGAAATATCTGCATTTTGTGCAACTCTTTTTGATGTATTTCTATTTGTGTAAAACTGCAAACTTTTTTTCTCTACTCTTGCTTCAGGTGTATCCCTTTTTACAAGATATATGACTTGCCACCAAAAAACACAAATGAGTAAATTGCATTTGGCTAGCCATCATATTTAATTTTTTTTCTTAAACTGTGTTATTACCTCCTAGGCACTTTCTGCACCACATTTGTTCAAAATAGATAATACATCATCATGGCTTTTCACAGCAGAGAAGGGGATTTTAATGAAAATGCCACTTTTAATAAGAAACCTCAGTAAAACGTGGTCTTGGTAGTTCAGGCTGATATATTAATGTCTGGCACTTTTTTCCCCAGAATTCAGTAACAAAAGAGTGAGGAGTTTGATCTGAAAAAACACAAAAGATGTCAGGAAAATAATTGTCCTGAGATAGGATAGTGTATGCAAAGTAAAAGTTTCAGTATTTACTGCACGGTATATACTATTTCTTCAAGGTGTTTTCTTTTTCTTATTGCTACCAAGCCTCAAAGTTAAAAATAAGATAAACAGGTCAAACTAATTAAGTCAAGCAAATCTAAATAAATAAAGTCTTAGGAAATTTTAATAAAAAAAAATCAAACTTCATGGTTTTAGATTTGTTTCTAGTTAAAGAAAAATAGGCAAAAATTTAAAAACCCTCACTGTTATGTTCTAAAGGGTTTCTCCCCACAGTAAAGGAAACCTGAGTATCTCAATTTTTAAATATAGGAAATCCTCCAAATGTATATTTCCACATTTTTTCCCCCTGAAACCCAACCAAGTAGCTATATAGACTGTTCAGGCTATATATAAATAGGCTCCTGAATAGGATGGGTAATACCTTCCCATTTTCAGAAAGCCTAAATGAGGAGGAAAGGCAAGAGAGTTTGAAGTAAAGTCATTTATTCATTCATGGAATGTCGAGTGTGTCAGCTGACAATACTCTGTATCAGGTCATGTAAAGCAGAGACACAATGTAGAAAGACTGCCAGGGCCCATGCATGAAGGGTCTGGAAGTCAAGCAAACAGACTGGGTTGTATTCTCAGCCTAGAGCCTTCAGAGTATAGACAAGTCCTTATTCGTGGAGAAAAGGACCTGGCAGGAAAGGATGGGCAGATGTAAGCGCAGATATGCTGTAAAACCTGGCAAAACTAAGGTACAGAGCTCAGGGAGCACTTAGCATGCCGTTGGTCTGCACAGAGATTGTGTTTCACAAAGAAGCGGCTATGTCTGTTTTATGTATGCTTGCCTTCTTCCCAGTTAAGCTGGGAAGATCTGGCAGGCTGGCACTTCTTAAGTACTGACTGTCCCAACTCTCAGCTTGATAATTGGTAATAGTCATCCTGAAGCTTTTAAAAAACTTTCTACAAAAACATTTTTAATTCCTTGTTAAATATACTTTGTACTCCACTTGATAGAATTGATAGCTATTACTGATTTTAAATGAGTTGTAGTAAATTACTACTGAATTATACCAACTAAAATAAACAAACAAGAAAAAAACAGGCAAAAGAAGAAAGAAAGTAGGAAGTCTAATACTACTTTTTATCAAAGTTGCACATCACAAATTCTCAAAAACATCTCTCTCCCAGGAGGGCAAGAATAGGGTTGATTTGAATGATAGAACTTTTACAGCATCTCAACATACTGACCCAGAAGAGGGGATAAATATATTGGTTGGATTATGGTAGAATTCTCAAAGTGCATGAAACCAGATTTATACATTGTGAAACCCACAGATCACAGTTATATTAGTGCTGTGATAGTGAAAACATAAATTTTTCATCAAGATAAAAATCAAAGAAAATCTGAATGTCTTCTTGGGGAAAGATTATTCTCCTGTGTCTGAGATCATCTTATCCATTCTTACTGTCTTTTTCACTCTATGTCAGTGACAGTCATTGTCAGAGAGCTTGGTATTTCAAATGTGGTAGGTTGTACTTATAACATTTTTGGTAATTAGTATATATTTTAAGATACCAATACAATATACTAATGCATATATATGGAATTTAGAAAGATGGTAATGATAACCCTGTATGTGAGACAGCAAAAGAGACACAGATGTATAGAACAGTCTTTTGGACTCTGTGGGAGAGGGAGAGGCTGGGATGATTTGGGAGAATGGCATTGAAATATGTATAATATCATATAAGAAATGAATCGGCAGTCCAGGTTTGATGCATGATACAGGATGCTCGGCGCTGGTGCACTGGGATGACCCAGAGGGATGGTATGGGGAGGGAGGTGGGAGGGGGCTTCAAGATGGGGAACACGTGTATACCTGTGGCGGATTCATGTTGATGTGTGGCAAAACCAATACAATTGTAAAATAATTAGCCTCCAATTAAAATAAATAAATTTAAATAAATAAATTATTTATCATTAAAATACTGACAGGGCAGACTTATGAAAAGGGCATTGGATAAACTACAAGGATAATAAGACACACCTATTGTGTCTGCTAGCTCACCATGTCATTAATTTATTCACAAAGAAATTGAATTAGATGATTATCACAAGTCCTTTTAAATGTAATATTTTTATAATCCTAGTTATCAATAGATGCCCTATTTCTGAATGCTTTTAGAACTTTTGGCTTTCTATTTTTCCAGGTATATATACTTATAAACAGATCATGTTGACAATTGTGGATCTTGTAGCCCATGCAAAGAGAAAACAAAAAATTACAAGTTCAGAGAGCTCCATATCCTAGTCTTTTGGGCTTAAGAAAATTCAAAAAAGAGTATGACAAATTATTAAATTAGCAAGACATTAAAATTATATTTTCCTTTTTATTATCCCAGCTACCTGATTCCTCTTATTTTTCTGGCTGAAATGAAGACCATATTATCTTTCATCTAAGACACACAGATCAACCTATTATACCTAATAGTTTTTTTCTGTAGGTGAAAGATAGACCACTTAGCTAAAGGCAGAAGAAAATCTTTGTGCCTCTTTACAAGGCTTTGAGATCCCAGAGGATCAAGAATTTTTAAAAAATGTAAGGACCCTTGGTCTCGGTTAGATTTAAGAGTCTTTGTGATCATATCCAAAGCTCTGTGAAGGATTTAAGTAGCATTATATATATGGAAGAAAGAAAAACTTTCTAAGTTAAGAATTCCAAATACTGCAGTTTATTTAAAAATATACTTTGCTTTCAAGTTCGCGGGCATGCATGCTAAGTCACTTCAGTCCTATCCAACTCTTTTTGACTCCATAGACTGTAGCCCACCAGGCTTCTCTGTCCATGAAATTCTCCAGGCAGGAATACTGGAGTGGGTTGCCATTTCCCACTTTCAAATTTGCATTGGGCATTAATAATTCTCCACGTTCTACTTACTTGGACAGAAAAAGAGTATGCAAATAGAAATCATCTATTTAGACATCTGAGTGTCTTCATGAATATCTAGATGAGCTTTTTCCAAGCTATTTTCCTAAGAGTATTCCAAGAGATACAAAGAGTAATAAATGAGATGATGAAAGGCATCAACTTAACACGGTATCAGAAATACAGTCCATGTGCAATAAATGTTATTCATCTTTATTGCCACTGATATACTGTGCTTTTGATAAGGCAAGAGAGCTTTGTGGTGAAATCACATACAATTTAGTTCATCTCCCACTTCATTATTGGCATGTGAAAGTTTCTGAATAATTTGTTTAAATATTTAACTAAGTTTTTTAACAGAGTTGGGAAATATCAATCTAGCAGTAGCTCTTGAATGAGAACATTTCCATTACTGTGTGTACTGACTTCCCACTTCATGTCTAGGCTGCAGTAAATACAAAGAAATTAGAGATAGGATTAATGTTCACAAAATAAGCTAGCCTATAATCATATGCCGGAGTGTTTGATACTGAATGCAGTTATTGGCATGAGGTGAGAATGGATTTTAGACTAACAGCCTAATTTTCATGACATGAAAATGAGAGTCTTATAGCAGAGGTTGAATTTAAGTGTGCCTCAAAGACTAAGAATTCCACCATATGGAAAGATACAGACATAGGAAAGAGCCCCCCCCAAACAAGGAAAACTTCAGTGATTAGCAGCATTGTTTTCTATAATACAAAGCAGAAAGGTGAGGTGATGTAAGCAATGCTTTATCGAGATACTTTGGAAACAGACTGGCCGGTCAACTTGAAACTGGAAGACACAGGAGAAAGGGAAAGTCTTCAAGTTGTCATCACAGAAATCCTAGCCCATGGGGAACTAAAGCAGCTGAGTGGTGGAGTGGAGTGTTTCTGGATCCATGTGTTGTCGTCACATTCATCTCACCAGTTCCTGTGTGAACCTGGGCATGTTTGTGAACTTTCAGTGACAGATTTTCATCAGTTAAATGAGGGCAGGAATGTTGTCTATGCCATAAAGTTATTGCAAGGTATAAGTGAAGTGCATGAAACTGTTAGAAGAGCGCCTGCTACATAATTAATGTGCAGTAAATAAGTTAGCTCTGGTTAACTGTGATGGCAGGGAAAGAAAGAAACAACATTCAGAGATGTTAATTAAATAGAGTGTGTAACCAGTCCCATTACTTCATGGCAAACAGAAGGGGAAAAAAATGGAAGCAGTGACAGATTTTATTTTCCTGGGTTCCAAAAATCACTGGGGATGGTGACTACAGCCACAAAACTAAATGACAGTTGCTCCTTGGAAGGAAAGCGATGACAAACCTAGATGGCATATCAAAAAGCAGACACGTCACTTTGCTGACAAACATCCATACAGTCAAAGCTATGGTTTTTCCAGTAGTCATATACAGATTGAGAGTTGGATCATAAAGAAGGTTGAGTGCTGAAGAATTGTTGCTTTCGAATTGTGGTGCTAAAGAAAACCCTTGAGAGTCCCTTGGATAGCAAGGAGATCAAACCAGTCAGTCCTAAAGGAAGTCAGTCCTGAATATTCATTGGAAGGACTGATGTTTAAGCTCCAATACTGTGGCCACTGGACGTGAAGAGCTGATTCATTGGAAAAGACCCTGATGCTGGGATAGATTGAAAGCAAGGCAAAGGGAGAAGCAGGCAGCAGAGGATGAGATGGTTGGATAGCATCACCGGCTCAATGGACATGAATTTGAGCCAACTTTGGGAGATGGTGAAAGACAAAGGAGCCTAGCATGCTGCAGTCCATGGGGTCACAAAGTAGGACACCACTTAGCCACTGAATAACAATAAACCTATTGTAGTATGGGAGATAGCCCAGTCTATGCTCTATCAGTCTCTTACTCCCTCTGATATTGCTACCTCCCCTTCGCACTCCACACAATCAGTTTCTCCACTGCAGCCTGATTTACTTTCCTGAAAGGCAAATTGGATGCCTGCACTCCCCATTTCAGTGGCTCTTTACCGCCCCCCAGGATGAAATCCAACACCCTTGACATAGATTTCAGGGCCCTGTTGTCCTGACCCACCCATCTAATTTTGTCTTCCACCACTCCCTTCCCCACAATCCACATGCCTGAAAGTGCCGTGAACTCCTGCTATACTTGGGGGAATGCCCACATGTAGGAATATCCTCCTTCCCTTCTTTGTCTGGTTATACAGACTATCATAGGGCTATAATGTATATTTAACGATATGGAAACCTTTGTAATTGTATGTAAGGATACCAAAGAGAGACTTGAAAGAAGGTGATGCATAGCAGCAAGCCAAAAGAAAACTTTTTTCCTAAGATCTGGGTTGTCCTCATTACACTGTAGATTAAAGGTGTGATCATCCCACGCTCTTTCAGAGCTATATGTGCATTTTCCCTTATGCTATGCTCTTTTAAAATAATAAGTGATATGCTTAAAAGAATAAATGGATATATGGAAAAAAGTCTCCTTGCCAAGCCATTGAGTGTCCTGCAGCCACTCACCATCAGTTTATTGTGAATTCTTCCAGAAAAACTGTGTACCTTCTGAGAGAACTATATATATATGAAATTCCCACTTAAACAGAAATGTATGGCTAGTTATGGTATCAAATTTGTCAATGTTTCTTTGAATTATGTTTCAGGATTATACTTTACTTACTCTAAGACGGCAGAAAAAAAATTCTCATTTCAGCTATTACATATATGGATTATTTTTATATTTAAAGTCTAATACTTTGGTATGTAAGATAGGAGATGTTGATCTAGTCTAACTTTTCAGAAGGTTTTTCTATTTCTTTAATAAATTCATTATTTTGCTACAGGTTTGCAATGTTCCCTGAATCTTAACTGTGGTCTTAAATGGGTTTGCATTTCTTGTTACATTCATCAGTTTTTCTAGTGATGGCCATTGTCATTCTTGCTATGACTTATGCATTATAAAATGTTTTAATATCTGCAAAGGACAGTCATTTCTTATTACAAGACTTTTTTCAGAAGTGTCCTAGCAATTTTTGCTTCTTATTTTTTTAAATTAATTTTAGTATTATCTTGTGTGGATCAGAAAAAAAAAATCATGTGGTGTTATGAAAATGGCATTAAATCTAAGGATTAATTTTTAGATAGTTAACACCTTTATAATGTTGCATCTTCTCCAAGAAAATAGTATATATTCCTATTTTTTTCATTGTTCATATTGTGCATTTAAAGATTTCTACATGTGAATGCTGTACATTCCTATATAGTTTGTCTTGTTATGGATTTTAATGAAGCATTTAATCAATAACTTTTAACTAGTGCTTGTGCATAAAATTGAGCTCTCTAGCCTAACCAAAATGCAAAGTCAAGCCAAGTCTAAAAGGGAAATTAAAGGGATTTAATCAGTCCTGGGTGTTCTTTGGAAGGACTGATGCTAAAGCTGAAACTCCAGTACTTTGGCCACCTCATGTGAAGAGTTACTCATTGGAAAAGACTCTGATGCTGGGAGGGATTGGGGGCAGGAGGAGAAGGGGACAACAGAGGATGAGATGGCTCGATGGAATCACTGACTCGATGGGCGTGAGTCTGAGTGAACTCCAGGAGTTGGTGATGGACAGGGAGGCCTGGTGTGCTGCAATTCATGGGGTTGCAAAGAGTCAGACTGAGTGACTGAATTGAACTGAACTGAACTAAATCAGAGACTGCCACTCTCAGAAAGTACCTGGGAAAAAGATCCTCCAGATATATTCACATAAGCCCTCGGGGTATGATTTCTGTTTGTTGTATTGCTCAGTCCATAAGTTGTGTCTGACTCTTTGCTACCCCATGGACTGCAGCACACCAAGCTTCCCTGTCCTCTACCATCTCCCAGAGTTCTCTCAAACTCATGTCCATTGAGTCTGTGATGCCATCCAACCATCTCATCCTCTGTCACCCCCTTCTCCTCCTGCCTTCACTCTTTCCCAGCATCAAGGTCTTTTCCAATGAGTTGGCTCTTGACATTAGTTGGCCGAAGTATTAAAGCTTCAGCTTCAGCATCAGTCCTTCCAATTAATATTCGGGACTGATTTCCTTTAGGATTGACTGGTTTGATCTTCTTGAGGTCCAAGGGACTCTCAAGAGTCTTCTCCAACACCACAGTTCAAAAGCATCAATTCTTTGGGGCTCAGCTTTCTTAACAGTCCAACTCAAACATCCATACATGACCACTGGAAAAACCATAGCTTTGACTGTATGACCTCTCTGTTTGGCACACTCTTATTTTCATATTGTAAATAAGACTGATTAGGCTAATTGTGCTGAGGTGAAAATAGCCCCAAAGTAGCCCCAAATATTTTCTACTTATACAATATTGAGTCATGTAAGAACACCCACAAAATAAGAACTAGGTGAGTGAAGCAGTGTGTATAAATTAAAAATGGTATTTGGTAAGGAAGGGGTACACTAATATTCAAGTGTTCTTCTGTACAATTTAATGCTGGTAAGGAGGCCCCCTTCACTCTGAAAGAATTAGTAGGTTTTCACTAAAAAAAAAAAAAAAAAAATGGGACCTTATGAATAGCTGAGAAAAGAAGAGAAGATAAAGGCAAAGGAGAAAGGGAAAGATATACCAAACTGAATGCAGAGCTCCAGAGAATAGCAGGAAAGGTAAGAAAGTCTTAGTGAACAATGCAAAGAAATAGAGGAAAACAACTGAATGAGATCTCTTCAAGAAAATTGGAGATACCAAGGGAATGTTTCATGCAAAAATGGGCACAATAAAGGACAGAAATGATAAAAATGGGGTCACAAAGAGTCAGACAAGACTGAGCAACTGAACTGAACTGACCTGAAGGGATTAAGAAGAGGTGGCAAGAATACAGAGAAGAACTATACAAAAAAAGATCTTAATGACCCAGATACCCGCAATGGTATAGTCACTCACCTATAGCCAGGCATCCTGGAGTGTGACCTCAGGTGGGCCTTGGGAAGCATTACTATAAACAAAGCTATTGGAGGTGATGGAATCCCAGTTGAGCTATTTCAAATCCTAAAAGATGATGCTGTTAAAGCACTGCAAATCTGCCAGCAAATTTGGAAAACTCAGCAGTGGCCACAGGATTGAAAAATGTGTTTTCATTCCAATTTCAAAGAAAATCAGTGCTAAAGAATGTTCAAATACTGTATAGTGAAGTCACTCAGTCATGTCCAACTCTTTGCAACCCCATGGACTGTAGCCTACCATGCTTCTCCCTCCATGGGATTCTCCAGGCAAGAGTACTGGAGTGGGTTAGTTGTGCTCATTTCATATCCTGGTAAGGTTATGCTCAAAATCCTTCAAGCTAGGCTTCTCAGTACATAAATTGAGAAATTCCAGATGTACAAGCTGGATTAAGAAAAGACTGAGGAACCAGAGATCAAATTTCCAACATATGCTGGATCATAGAAAGAGCAAGGGAAATTGAGGAAAACATCTATTTCTGCTTAATCGACTACTCTAGATAATTTGACTGTGTGGATCACAACAAACTGTGGAAAATTCTAAAGAGATGGGAATACCAGACCACCTTACCTGTCTCCTGAGAAACCTGTGTGCAGGTCAGGAAGGAACAGTTAGAACTAGACATGGAACAACAGACTGGTTCCAAATTCCTTGAGAAAGGAGTACGTCAGGGCTGCATATTGTCACCCTAGTTATTTCATTTCTATACAAACTACATCACACAAAATCCTGGGCTGAATGAAATCACAAGCTGGAATCAAGATTCCTGGGAGAAATGTCAACAGCCTCAGATATACAGATGATATTACCCTAACTGCATAAAGTGAAGAGAAACTGAAGAGCCTCTTGATGAGGGTTAAAAAGGAGAGTGAAAAAGCTGGCCTAAAATTTCAACATTCAAAAAACTAAGGTCATGTCATCCAATCTGATCACTGCATGACAAATAGATGGGAGAATATGGAAACAGTGACAGATTTTATTTTCTTGAGCTCCAAAAAAATATTGCAGATATTGACTGCAGCCGTGAAATTAAAAGATGCTTGTGCCTTGGAAGAAAAGCAATGACAAACCTAGACAGCGTATTACTCAATATCACCAAAACTACCATTTAACAGAAAAAAGCGTAATCAGTTTTTAAAATCCAGATGCATATCAGCATTATCTTCACATTTTTTTGAAAAGTACAAATGCCCAGGTGGTGGTGGTGGTGGTGTTTTCTCCAGAGCTCCAGATATGTTTCTGATGAGTAGCCATGTTTAGCAACAACTGGACTGTATGATAATCTTTTACTTGACTGTTTCATATTCTGGGCTCCCATTTAAGTTAGTTTATGTTTCCCAGCTTATCCATCTCTTTCTATTGATGTTCTTTCCCAAGCCTTTATCAAGCATAGTAGAAAAGCTTTTGTATACATATATATAAATATTATATATAATATATATATTTTATAAGACATATGGATTGTTGCCTAATTAAAATAATTATGACACTTTGATTCTATTTGTTGATTTCATATGAATAGAATGCTAGATTTCTAAATTTTAAAAATTTAACAAGCAACAAGGTTTACTGTATAGCACAGGGAATTCTAGTCAATATCTTATAATAACCTATAATAGAAAATAATTTCAAAAATAATATATGTATATATGTATAACTGAATTACCTTGCTATATACCTGAGACATTGTAAGTCAACTATACTTTAAATATATATATATATATAAAGAAAAAAAGATTAAAAAAATAAAGCAGAGACATCACTTTGCTGACAAATGTCTGTATAGTCAAAGCTATGGTTTTTCCAGTAGTCACGTATGGATGTGAGAGTTGGACTGTAAAGAAGGTTGATCGCCAAAGAATTGATGCTTTTGAACTGTGGTGTTGGAGAAGACTCTTGAGAGTCCCTTGGACTGCAAGGAGATCCAATCAGTCCATTCTGAAGGAGATCAGTCCTGGGTGTTCACTGGAAGGACTGATGCTGAAACTCCAATACTTTGGCTTCTTGATGCGAAGAGTCAACTGACTGGAAAAGATCCTAATGATGGGAAAGATTGAGGGCAAGGAGTAAGGGGGGTGGCAGAGGATGAGATGGTTGGATGGCATCACCAATTCAATGGACATGAGTTTGAGCAAACTCTGGGAGACAGTGAAGGACAGGGAAGCCTTGTGCGCTGCAGTCCATGAGGTGGCACAAAGTTGAACACAACATGGCAACTGAACAACTCACTAAAAAAAGTGTTTATCAAATGCCCACTCTATATCAGTAACTGTCTTAGATGCTGAAGATACATAAATTTGATTCAGTTATGGCCAACAAATATTTCATATTTTTAAGAACAGTAGTTTAAATCTTAGAAATTAGAAATCTTAGAAATGCCCTTTCAGTGTCATGGTAGAACGTTCTGAGGAAAATGTGACATTTCAAATGGGAAAGTAAGTTTAATAAACTATTTACTATTGACTAGGGCACAGACTCTAATAAATCACACAAGAATTTGAGAAGAGTGATAAATATAAGTGAACTTTTGTGCAGTGTGTGTGTGCTAATTCACTTTGGTTGTGTCCAACTCTTTGTGACACTATGATATACCGCACCAGGCTCCTCTGTCCATGGGATTCTCCAGGCAAGAACACTGAAGTGGGTTGCCATGCCCTCCTCCAGGGGGTCTTCCTGATCCAGGGATCAAACCCACGTCTTTGTGCAGTAGATATATAAATGAATTCTAATAGAGAATCACAGAAGTTGTTATTTTATTATTGTCCGGTAGATCATTAACCTATTTCTATATAGGTTATATATATTTTATATTCAACTTATTTCAGTATTTTTATTTTCTGCCTGCTACTATCCTCCTTTGAGCTAACTTTGCCATTCTGCTGTTTCCTTCATTAATATACTACATAACCTTTGACATATATGCTCACTATATTTTTGCATGGGAATGATGTTTTTAACTTTATTAAAATTATACTTTAAAAACATCGATAAAGCTTCATTTACTTCTCTTTTTCATACTTGGGCTTATTTCCAACGCCATTGTGAGAGAATGATGGCACTTTATTTAAGAAAACTTGACGTTAACTTTTGCTTTATAATGATTATAAAATTCTTTTACTGCTTTTTGAATACAAATAGATGGTAGAAGAATAACTCATCAACAGCATACTCATAGTATTGTTTCTCAACACTGAATTGTAAATTTTAAAATGAGAACATTTTAAATTATTTTGAGCACAAGCTAGTCATTTTTATATAATCAATGATGCCTCATCATATTAGAATAAAAAACACAGAAGTGAAGTGAATTGATTCTAAAGTATCAGCAGGCATTGTACACAGCAAGAGCAAGGCCATATATCTACAGCATGTAGCCAAAAGCAAAGGAGAAAGGGAAAGATATACCCATTTGAATTCAGAGTTCCAAAGAATACCAAGGAGAGATAAGAAAGCATTCCTCAGTGATCAGTGCAAAGAAATAGAAATTAGATCACTTTCTAACCCCATACACAAAAATAAACTCAAAATGGATTAAAGATCTAAACGTAAGACAAGAAACTATAAAACTCCTAGAGGAGAACATAGGCAAAACACTCTCTGACATAAACACAGCAGGATCCTCTATGACCCACCTCCTAGAATACTGGAAATAAAAGCAAAAATAAACAAATGGGATCTAATTAAAATTAAAAGCTTCTGCACAACAAAGGAAACTATAAGCAAGGTGAAAAGACAGCCTTCTGAATGGGAGAAAATAATAACAAATGAAACAACAGACAAACAACTAATCTCAAAAATATACAAGCAGCTTATGCAGCTCAACTCCAGAAAAATAAATGACCCAATCAAAAAATGGGCCAAAGAACTAAATAGACACTTCTCCAAAGAAGACATACGAATGGCTAACAAACACATGAAAAGATGCTCAACATCACTCATTATCAGAGAAATGCAAATCAAAACCACAATGAGGTACCATTTCACACCAGTCAGAATGGCTGCGATGCAAAAGTCAACAAGCAATAAATGCTGGAGAGGGTGTGGAGAAAAGGGAACCCTCTTACACTGTTGGTGGGAATGCAAATTAGTACAGCCACTATGGAAAACAGTGTGGAGATTCCTTAAAAAATTGCAAATAGAACTGCCTTATGATCCAGCGATCCCACTGCTGGGCATACACACCGAGGAAACCAGAATTGAAAGAGACACGTGTACCCCAATGTTCATCGCGGCACTGTTTGTAATAGCCAGGACATGGAAGCAACCTAGATGTCCATCAGCAGATGAATGGATAAGAAAGCTGTGGTACATATACACAATGGAGTATTACTCAGCTATTAAAAAGAATACATTTGAATCAGTTTTAATGAGGTGGATGACGCTGGAGCCGATTATACAGAGTGAAGTAAGCCAGAAAGAAAAACATCAATACAGTATACTTACACATATATATGGAATTTAGAATGATGGTAATGATAAACCTGTACGCAAGACAGCAAAAGAGACACAGTTGTATAGAATGGCCTTTTGGACTCTGTGGGAGAGGGAGAGGGTGGGATGGGTTGGCAGAGTGGCAATGTAACATGTGTGATATCATAAGCGAAACGAATTGCCAGTCCAGGTTTGATGCAGGATGCAGGATGCTAGGGCCTGATGCATGGGGATAATCCAGAGAGAGGGTGTGGGGCGGGAGGGTGGAGGTGGGGGTCGGGATTGGGAGTTCATGTACACTCATGGCTAATTCATGTCAATGTGTAACAAAACGAATACAGTATTGTAAAGCAAAACAAACTAAAAAATAAAAATTAATTAAAAAAAAAAAAGAAATAGATGAAAACAATAGAATGGGAAAGGGTAGCGATCTCTTTAAGAAAATTAGAAATACCACGGGAACATTTCACACAAAGATGGGCTCAATAAAGGACAGAAATGGTAGGGACCTAACAGAAGCAGAAGCTATTAAGAAAAGGTGACAAGAATACACAGAACTGTACAAAAAGATCTTCATGACCCAGATAATCCTGATGGTATGATCACTCACCTAGAGCCAGACATCCTGGATTGTGAAGTCAAGTGGGCCTTAGGAAGCATCACTATGAACAAAGCTAGTGGAGGTGATAGAATTCCAGTTGAGCTATTTCAAATCCTGAAAGATGATGCTGTCAAAGTGATGCACTCAATCTGCCAGCAAATTTGGAAGTTTTCCAAATTGAGTTCAGCAGTGGCCACAGGACTGGAAAAGGTCAGTTTTCATTCCAATCCCAAAGAAAAGCAATGCAAAAGAATGTTCAAACTACCACACAATTGCACTCATCTCACACGCTAGCAAAGAAATGCTAAAAATTCTGCAAGCCAGGCTTCAATAATACGTGAACCGTGAACTTCCCGATGTTCAAGCTGGTTTTAGAAAAGGCAGAGGAACCAGAGGTCAAATTACCAACATTTGTTGTATCATCAAAAAAAGCAAGAGAGTTCCAGAAAAACATCTATTTCTGCTTTATTGACTATGTCAAAGCCTTTGACTGAGTGGATCACCATAAACTGTGAAAAATTCTGAAAGATATAGGAATATCAGACCACTTGACCTGCCTCTTGAGAAATCTGCATTCAGGTCAGGAGGCAACAGCTAAACTTGGACATGGAACAACAGACTGGTTCCAAATAGGAAAAGAGTACGTCAAGGCTGTATATCGTCACCCTGCTTATTTAACTTATAGGAAGAGTACATCATGAGAAATGCTGGGCTGGATGACACACAAGCTGGAATCAAGATTGCTGGGAGAAATAGCAATAACCTCAGGTATGCAGATGACACTACCCTTATGGCAGAAATTGAAGAAGAACTAAAGAGCCTCTTGATGAAAGTGAAAGAGGAGAGTGAAAAAGTTAGCTTAAAGCTCAACATTCAGAAAACTAAGATCATGGCATCTGGTCCCATCACTTCATGGGAAATAGATGCAAAAACAGTGGAAACAGTGTCAGAGTTTATGTTTTTGGGCTCCAAAATCACTGCAGATGGTGACTGCAGTCATGAAATTAAAAGACACTTACTCCTTGGAAGGAAAGTTATGACCAACCTAGACAGCATATTCAAAAGCAGAGACATTACTTTGCCAACATAAGTCCATCTAGTCAAGGTTATGGTTTTTCCAGTAGTCACGTATGGATGAGAGTTGGACTATCAAGAAACCTGAGCACTGAAGAATTGATGCTTTTGAACTGTGGTATTGGAAGATTCTTGAGAGTCCCTTGGACTGCAAGGAGATCCAACCAGTCCATTTTAAAGGAGATCAGTCCTGGGTGTTCAATGGAAGGACTGATTTTGAAGCTGAAACTCCAATACTTGGGCCACCTTATGCGAAGAGCTCACTCATTTGAAAAGACCCTGATGTTGGGAAAGATTGAAGGCAGGAGAAGGGGACGGTAGGGGATGAGATGGTTGGATGGCATCACCGACTCAATGGACATGAGTTTGAGTAAATTCCGGGAGATGGTGATGGACAGGGAGGCCTGGCGTGCTGAGGTTCATGGGGTCGCAAAGAGTTGGACACGACTGAGAGACAGAACTGAACTGATATTGGGAGTAAAATTAAAAAAAATGTTTGAGAACCAGTGGTTTAAACATACGTTGCTCTAGGCTATTAAAAGGTATTGATTTTAGGCACATGGGTTGTCTTTGGAAAGTTTAAACTAATGATCTTGCCCCGTTTAACATCAGAGGACTCAGAGAAAGCAGATAGTTGAAGTAGCAACTGAGACAGTTGTGCTTTTGCCTATATTCTTGAATGTCCTTCATGAAGATTCATTTCCCTATATGATGAACTAATACTGAAGGACTTTGCTCATCAACTCTGCTTTCTGCCTAGTAGTTAGATGCATTCATCACGGAAATGGAAGGAAAGGCTTTGTAAAGTCATCCCTAAGCTATATCATTACATCTTAGCATACAACTCATAAAAGTGACAATTATATCTAAACTGAAAATGAAACCTATTCCAAAATGTTCTGAAATATTCATTAGAGAAAAAAAACTAAAAGAAATTCCATTTCATGTTTGATATAAAAAAAGATTGCGCTTATCTATATTTTCCTTTTATTGAAATATAGGCAGTTTACAAATTGTGTTAGTTTCAGATATATAGCAAGGTGATTCAGTTATAATACATGCCATCCAGTAGGTCCTTGTTTATCTATTTAATATATAGTAGTGTGTATCTGGATAAGGCAATGGCACCCCACTCCAGCACTCTTGCCTGGAAATTCCCATGGACGGAGGAGCCTGGTGGGCTGCCATCTATGGGGTCGCACAGAGTCGGACACGACTGAAGCGACTTAGAAGGAGCAGCAGCAGTGTGTATCTGTATATCCCAAACTCCTAATTTGTCTTTCCCCCTTTTTTTCTCCTTTGATAACCATAAGTTTGTTTTCCATACCCATGAGTCTATTTCAGTTTTGTAAATAATTCTTACATACCGTTTTTTAGATTCCACATGTAAGTGATATCATATGATCTTTGTCTTTCTCTGTCTGGCTTACTTCACTTAGTATGATAATCTCCAGGTCCATAAGTGTTGCTGCAAATGGTGATATTTCATTTTTTATGACTGAGTACTATTCCATTATATATATATACCATGTCATCTCTATCCATTTATCTGTTGATGAACATTTCGGTTGCTTCCATGTTTCATGTCTTGACTATTATAAATACTGCCCTATGAACAATGGAGTGCATGTTACTTTTCAATTTATGTTATTCTCTGGATATATGTCCAGGAGTGGGATTGCAGGATCATATCTATAGTTTATATTCAGTGGAATACACTGCTTTATTTCACTTTCCTAATGCATCCTTGAAGTTCAAATTGCCTTGGCCGTCTTCAATAGGGAGAGCCCTATGTAGCTGGTCTAACATGTATGGTGTATTTAAATGAAAATATTTTATAAAGCACACTAGGAAAAAGACGTCAAATGTATTTTAACGTCAGAACCTCATCTATCAAATTGCCAGTCATGATTGTGGCATAGATTTTTAGGTTTGTGTAGAAAGAAGAATCTTTTGCTGAAGTAATTCCATACTGAGACAACTCTTTATTTGGGAAGTTCTATTAGTCTAGAAATTGTATTCAAAGGCCAGCAAAAGATTCAGGATGGTAAACAATATGCTTTTTTGTTCATTAACAAGTTCTATCACCATATTATACCTGTCAAACAATTTTAAATCCAAAAAAGGGAGACAGAAGTTCAGATGTTCTTTTATCACAAAATGCAATTTTCCTTCCGTCTTCATGCTTCAGGATAGTTACTCGGGACCCAGAGGCAAGCACTGTGGGTGCCAGTGGATGGAGCATAGATCTGAATCACCAGAGGTATTTTTTAAATTATTTTGGCCTTCCCCAGAAATTTCTGCAGGCTCTTCCTTTTGCCAACTGCCTGCCCTGACACTCGACACCTCTAATGACAGCCTTAGTGAGCCTCTATGAGGGTTGTCACTCTCTGGTGTCTAGGTATAAAATAGAGCCTTTCATTTCTCTAGTATGAAAGGTATTGTATTCAAAAGTAACTCTTGCTTTTTTCTATTGCCTTATAGCTGAACTACATCCTTGTCAAGTTCAAATTTGGAGATGGTCAGAGGAAGTGTTCTCTGAAGCTTTGCTGTTCAGAGTGCAGAGCAGTCAGGGCTGATCAAGTGCACCTTAACGCGCAATCTCTCCCTAGGAATGAGAGTGGATTTAGCCATTCCAAAAGGGGCAGTACATGGAAGAGCTGTTATATTTGCCAGAATGGCCCCAATTGAGCTTTTTCTACCTTTCCCTTCTCTCAGACATTAGAGTTTAATTCAATGATGGAAGTCAGGTTTAAGAATGTTTTTAGGGCAGTTGCAAGTGGAAACTTTCCCAGGGCAAAGAAATAATTGAGCTCTAAAGCCCAGGAGACATTGTTTTAGTGGAACTATTTTTGCTGTAAACTAATGATCAGAGTTTCATGTAGGAGGAAGAAAGAGGGAAAGGGTTGAGACATAAATGTACTTCACTAGCTATTTAGACTTCATATGTATGTGTCTGAAGATGTAACTGTGGCTTGTGCAGGGTATTTTTGGTGGTAATCTAAAATGCAGTGCTGCTAAAGCTATGGCCTCCCTGCAGACCAGATGCATAGGAATTACCTGGGAGCTAGACAGACATGCAGAGTCTCAGGCCCCACCCCAGGGCTCCTGAGTCAGAATCTGCAGTCTTAACAAGATCTCCAGGTGACTCATGTGTACGCTGAAGCCTTTGAATGTGTGGTTGAAGTGACATTGCTCTCCTGCTATTAGAATACTTGCTAAAGTTAATAGCTCCAAAGATGTAACAACCGAAGGAAAAAGGATGAATTCTTTGCACTCAATCCCAGATTGCACCAGGTAGTGCAAAACCTGAAGGTCTTCCTGCTCTTTTCTTGCACCAACAGAGTAAGAAGGGGTCTGTTTCATTCTTGTCAGTTCTGGGCATTATTATTTTTAGTGTGAAATATGCAGATTTAATCCATGAAATATGGAATTAGGTAAGAATCTAGCTTTCATAATTCTTAAATAGTTAAGCAGTTTTCCCATCATCAGGAAATGAATAAATCTCCCTTTCTGTTTTGAATTGAACTACAAACTTTATCTTATATTTCTAGTATATATCTTTTAAACTTTATATTTTTCCCATGGGTATGGCTTTTAATGTTGAAATCAGTACCACAGTTTAATTATGGTGGCTCTATGGTAGGTTTAAAATATGCTTTTGGTAGTTATCTTGTCCATCTTGAACTGTGTCTAAGCATTTCTCTGTATCATATCCTCAGCTGAAATATAAGTCCCTACAGCATTCTATATATATTTTCATAATGAATATAGGTAGAAAAGGGGTACAGCTTTCCATACCACTTATTTTATAAACATAGAGTGAGGAAAGAGAACCTTAACCCTGAACATATGAGCATTTTTCCGTAATTCTACCTTATCCTCATTTCTCTTTACTGCATTTGTAATATGAGATTCAGTAGGAAAACAAAATCTGGTGAACCCCTGTATTCAACATAATACCAAGGCGAGTGGCATGGTGAAAAGGGATTTGAAATGAGGAAAAACTTAAGGAGAGAGAATCCATGGGATTTGCTCTTAGGGAAGTTGCAATGTAACTGAGAATTTGAGTTGGGTTTAAGACACAGACTCAGATACATGGAAAACACCCAATTAGAGAAACTTAAGTGAAGTGGTATTAGTGTTCTAAGGCTGTTGTAACAAAGGATTAAAAACTTAAAGGAGAGATTATTGTTGCACAGTTCTAGAAATTAGAAGTCTGAAATCAAGACGTCAGGAGAGTTGTGTTCTCTCTCTTTGGCTTCTGGGTGTCTCAGGCAGTTCACGGTGCTCCTTGGCTCACAGCTGCGCAATTCCAGTCTCTGACTTGGTCATCTGGTCATCAATGTCTTCTCTCTGTGTATCACCTTCCCATGATGCTCGCCTCTCTGTGTCTCTTCTATTTTTATAATGACACCAGCCTTAGTAGATGAAGACCCCCTGCCCCCCTGCTCAAGTATGACCTCATCTTCATTAATTACATCTGCAGTGACTATTCTAGGTACGGTCGCATTCTCAGGTACCAGGGGTTAGTACTTAAACACATAGGTTCAGGAGATGCAATTCAACCCCAAACAGAGCTCTTTAAGGCAAAAGGATGATGAAGATGAGATTGAAGTTGCCTTGAATTGCTTAACAGGGGAATCTTAACAGTGGTCAACACTATCATGGAAACAGAGAAAAAGGATTTCCATGTCTTGTCCCACCCCAGCAGATGACTTCACACTCATTTTCATGATAGAGGGAGTATCTCTCACTGGACAGTGAGCATGGAGACAGTTCCACTGGTGATTAAGATTCAGGAGAATAGGCTATTATCAACCGGAGTTAGAAAGGGTAGAGGTGTTCATGAATGACCACAAAGTTTATGATCCTAGAGAACTAAAAGGAGGTACCAACTCTATGGATGAAGAGCAAACTTTACCCATGACTTTGCTGAATGTGTCTTATTTGTTCTTCCATCAGTGTAATTCAGACTGCCTTTTTTAAAGACTGCCTTTCTATAGGTCATTGTTAGGCTATTGTTTTTCCTGTGACTTATCTGGCTAGCTAAAACTGTTTTGTTCCACTATGCTACTTGCATTTCTGAACAACAGTTTTTTCCCGAGCCCATGACTTGTCTAACCATCTGCCACTCACTCAGGAAATTACTGCCTCTACATGTACACCCACCCAGTAATTTGTGAGCAAGAAGCCAAGGTGCTTGATTAAAGTAATTAATTTTCTCACATCATCCCTAAAATGAGTGAGATGCAGAGCCAGGTGGTTTGGCTGATGTCTTCTAAGTCTACCCTCAATTATTTTGTTGTTGCCATCATGTGATTGAATACAGTTCTAGAAAGCAGCATATTAAAAGGGTACCTCCTAATAATATTGGACTTAAAGAGGCTATAACCAAATAAATATAGATAGTAATTTTATGCTTATTTCAAAATGAAGATCCAAGTAAATGAACATTTGGGATTTGATGTTCTTTAGAACAAATGTCAGAAGAAACATTACCTAACCGCTGAGACATATACAAAGGGACGGTATTCTAAACCCTTGCAAACCAGAGCTCCTTTAACACATGAACAATGCATTTAATCTGTCATTTTCCCACTGTTCCCCAACTAACGACAATGTCCTTAGGGGGATAATTACCAGGATTTTTGAAATTTGGTAAAATTCTTAGTTCTTTGGTGAAAGAAATGATAAATTTATAATGCTATAGAATGCTGGATCTCATAGAACTTTAGAAATGACCAAGTCTAACACCTTTTAAAATTGTGGAACAAAGTTTATTTATCTTTAAAAAAAGAATTTTATTTGTTGCCTTGGGGATTTGAATAAGATCTTATTTTCAATATATTTTTAATTACTATGAGAAGTCACTTGAGTCTTTCTTCCAAGATCTTTAACATCATGGTAGACTCTGATATATTCCAGTTTGACATGCATATAATTGATCAAGAGGGAGCCAGTGTAATGCTTAAATGTATGCTTCCTCATAAATGTTAGTAAGTGACTTAATTTTCCCAAAATGTTAGAGTCCACATGCCATCTTTATAAAGTTTAAAAGATTCATGCTGTCCTTTATGCATTCGATATTTACAGTTGAAAGCCTGTATCATAAGCAATCTGGTTCACAGTTAGGCCTTTAACTTGACATTTTATAAAGCCTGGACATTTGAGTCCTCAATCCTTTCAGCTTGTTTTGAGCTAATTGTGAATTAAATGGTGGGTGCACAGGCTATGCATGAGATTTTAATTAATAGCTCTTCTTGTCATAATTGTTTTTATCTGACTACTCAAAATCTGCATTTTGTTGAACAACATTTCTGTGTTTTACCCATATCTAGAAAAATATTTCAGTTAATTCCTTCATACAAAATACTGAGAGAGAATTCAATATGCATTTTCTAGCATTATGTGTTAAGTAAATGTATATAAAACACGTTTTTAAAATATCCATTTTTGTTTGATGACAAAACAGTAACTTCATCTCAACATGTTGATATGTTGTTTAGAAAACATGGAAGCAAGCTGATGCATATATTCTGATAACTCTGTGCCGCCAAGGACAGAATTGTCAGGACTAGTTTCAAATGAGTCACACCAGCAGTGATAAGATTTAAAAAAATGAAAACAGAGACAAATAATATATCCTTACTCCTCAGCAAGAAAAATATAGTTGACTTATGGGTTATTTCCTTACCAGAGATTGGTTTTAAAAATCTCAAATTTATATGCATTACGTATCTTGAGTATCTTGATTTAGAGATAAATGTATCTCTATGAATGCTGCTTTTGGTTACATAAATGGAAAAACAGGTTAAAGTCTTTTTAACATTAAGTCTAGCAAAAACATGATGAGTTCTACTCTAGAGCAGTCCTGAGAGCTGACTGTGCCCTGGGTTCAGGATGTTTTTCTTCAAACAGGACAGAAAATTCATAGGTGACTTTGTTACTTTGAGAGACTGCTCACACATGTGAGCCCAAGGCAATTAAAAATAAAAAAATAGTGATCCCCTTCATCCAGTTTGTGTGCAGTTTACTCAATTTCTCCTTTCTGCACATTTCTTACTCTATCCCAGTAAACTCTTATTTCCATTGGCTACCATTTTTCCAAAAACTGTTCTCAGAAAGTATCTGACAAAAATAATTTCAATAATAATATTAATAATAATTAAGTAACTGAAATGTGAAAGTCGCTCAGTCATGTCTGACTCTCTGTGACCCAAAGGCCTATACAGTCCATGGAATTCTCCAGGCCAGGGGATCTTCCTGGCCCAGGAATCAAACCCAGGTATCTTGCATTGCAGGTGAATTCTTTACCAGCTGACCACAAGGGAAGTCCAAAAATACTGGAATGGGTAGCCTATCCCTTCTCCAGCAGATCTTCCCAACCCAGGAATCGAACTGGGGTCTCCTGCATTGAAGGCAGATTCTTTACCAACAGAGCTATCAGGGAAGCCCTAAATAACTGAAAATATGTGTAAAATGAGTCATCACTTTCCTAGGTGATACTTTAAGAAGTGTCCGTCCTCTGGGTCAGGAGAGATTTCAGGATGAGCATGCCAATTAAGGAAGTATTGGGGATGATTAAGGATTTATGTGTGCGGTCTTCAAATCCTACCAAGTCAATTTACTTGTCAAAAATTTAAAAACAACAACAAACAAGCAAGGAATTGGTCACTCAGTCTCACCTTATTGAACCTCCTTCCAAATTGCTGTCCCTAATAACCCACCAGCCAAGTACATTAAAGGAAAGGTGAAAACTCATTTCCTCAATTTGACAAACACAGCATGTTAACACATGCACTCTTGTTGACCCCCAAAAGGGCTCACCACATTTGAAATAATTCTTCAAATGTATTTATAAAGCTATTCATGTGCGCGAAAAAGCAAGAGTTCAAAAATAATTTCCTTTTGCTCCCTCTACTGATTTTATTCTTCAATAAGCCCTAGAGATGATTTATGCCAAGTTCTACTTTAATTTAAATGTGGCCTAAGTGATCCCTTGGCTAACCCAGTTACATAAAAGCATTTTGTATACAGATCCATTACTGGAGTCATCCTTTGGAGCATAATGGAAAGGCTGTATATTTGACAACATCCACAAGTCATGTTACAATATTGTATTTACACAGGAAGCAGAATTACCCCCACGCACACACCATGGGGTGATGATCTTCCTATTTCATCCCACCAAGAGGCTCCACTTCCTTCCACAGATTTTTCAAATCTGTCTCTCTTTGGCAGATCAGAGAAGAATTTAACCAAGAGTGCATGTCCTTTAAGTTCCACTAAGACTAAAAATACATGAAAATGGATGAGAGGCAAGGCTCGAATAAACTTCTGTGGAATGTTCTCCATTGCTTAAATTATCTGCATTTTACAAAGTAGTCAGAGAGAACAGGAAGCCAACAGTGAGTCACAGAGAAGTAGCCATGAAGAAAATTAAAATAGCTCTAAGAACATAAACACTCGAAGAGCATCCTCCTACTGAGTAACAGGTGCAAAACTCAACACAGGAGTCAGCTCGTTGCCATATGGCCTCCATTTAGAGCCACAGCCGGTCTGACCAGCAGCCCCGCAACATAGGACACAGCAACCTGCAGCCTTTACTAGAAAACGTGTCTGTGTCTCATTGTGGTGGAGGGGATGGCAGAAATCCGTGAGAGGACTGTCAACAATGGATGAGAGTCGGCAGATCACTCTGAGAAGGTTGCTGCAGTTTGTTTGTCATCCTATTTTTACTGGTAGGAGGGATATTTAGTTGAAGGGTGGATAGATGAGCTTCTAGACTTGTAAATCTGTAAGATGTTAAAAAAAAATCAGTATATTTGAAAGGATCTAAAATGGAAAGGGAGAAAATATTTGTGGCATCCTGAGTCTCTTAAGAAAGTCGGCCCAGTGATGAACGTTTTTCCAGTCCTAGTTCAGCACCTGAGAATTCAGCATGTCTTCCAGGAGATAAAACCACTGTGCATCAGAAGAAATGAATGTGGACTCTTTAGTATTGTGGCATATAAACATTTGGTCAGTAACCTAAGTTTTATGAAAAATGTTAAAACTGCATCATGTCGAAGTTTCTAATATATGACAAAGTTTCTAATGTATGAGGAGGATGAGATGGTTGGATGGCATCACTGTCACGATGGACATGAGTTTGAGTAGACTCTGGGAGTTGGTGATGGACAGGGAAGCCTGGCAAGTCGCAAAGAATTGGACATGACTGGGTGACTGAACTGATGTATGTTCGTTCATGAGCTTCCCAGGTGACTCTAGTGGTAAAGACCCTACCTGCTTATGCAGGGGACCCTGGTTTGATTCTTGGGTCAGGAGGATTCCCTAGAGGAGAACATCGCAACCCCACTCCAGTATCCTTGCCTGGAGAATCCCATGGACAAGAGCCTGGAGGGCTACAGTCCATGGGGTTTCAAAGAGCTGGACATGACTAAAGCGTTGGTTCATACTATTAGAAATATTTGAACTTTGATCACATATTAATGTTCCCTTATTTCCTAGTATTGGAAAAATGAGAATTTTTAATGGGCAAAAATCCTCTTCTGAATGTTTCCTTTCCAACAAGTTTCCTTACAGCAATTTTTCTGTAAGAAAGTGACTAATTTGGCAAATGTGAAACTTAAATAGCACATAACAAAGCCGCACTTTGCACCTACTGTCATTGAGTGGCAATATTATATCAAGAAGTTATTTTCCTGGTGTCATTGGGAACTTCTTTTAACTCCTCTCTTTAGCCTCAACACAGGATAATCTCATGGATAGAGCAGCCTGGTGGCTACAGTCCATGGGGCCTTAAAGAGTCGGACACAACTGAGCACACACAATTTAGCCTTGATGAAGATTTCATTTCTTTTCTGTTTGAAAATGGTCTTGTTCAAGACCATTCCAGTGTTAAGGAGAAGTGTCATCCCACATGGATCATAGGAACTTGAACCATGCTTTCTAATGAATATATTTATGAAAACTACTTTGTACCCCCAGTATTTTTGTGGGTTAAGTAAAGTTGAAATGCAATGAAGGAAATATTCAATAGGAACCTAATCTCGTCCAACTACCTCCACATGTGCTCAGTGGTGTCTGACTCTTTGCAACCCCATGGACTGTATAGCCCACCAAGCTCTTCCATCCATGGGATTTTCCAGCAAGAATACTGGAGAAGGTTGCCACTTCCCACTCCAGGGGATCTTTCTGACCAGAGACCTAAGCCATGCCTCCTATGTCTCCTGGATTGGCATGAGGATTCTTTACCACTGAGCCACCAATCACAGATGGTCAATCACAAAGAGGCACATGGAAAGCTGAGAATCATTTCTGCCTTAGTGAGCTGGTTAGTTGATTGCATAGTTATTGTTTTAACTAGTGTTAATTTATAACCTTTTATCTCACCAGCATCCATACTGAATCATAGTTAAAAACGTGGGAACAATGGAGAAGTCTATAGACCTATGTGCTGTGCTCAATCGTGTCTAATTCTTTAGGACCCCATGGACTGTAGCCCACAAAGCTCCTCTGTCCATGGGATTTCCCAGGCAAGAATACTGGAGTGGGTTGCCATTTCCTCCTCTAGGGGACGTTCTTGACCCAGGGATCGAACCTGCATCTCCTGTGTTGGCAGGCTGATTCTTTACTGTCTAAGGCACTGGGGAAGCTCCTATAGACCTATAATGTGTGCTTAACATTCCACTAAGTGTGATTTTGAAGATGAACATGAAAGGCCCGGTTCCAAGCAGTGCAAAAACTAGCAAGGGTAAGAGATGCTAACTCATCTTTATTCCTGAAGTGCCTGGAGAGACATCATGAGCCAAAATGTTATTGAAACATAGTGAGAACCAGTGATCAGAAAAATATCACAGGAATTTGGAAACATATCCTACATGGGCATATAACTGACATGTTGTTCAGTTACTCAGTCATGTCCAACTCTTTCTGACCACATGGACTGCAGCACACCAGGCTTCTCTGTCCTTCACCATCTCCCAGAGCTTATTCAAATTCACGTCCATTGAGTTGGTGATGCCATCCAACCATCTCATCTTCTGTCATCCCCTTCTCCTTCTGCCTTCTATCTTTCCCAGCATCAGGGGCTTTTCCAATGAGTTGGCTCTTTGCACCTCATGGCCAAAGTACTGGAGCTTCAGCTTTAGCATCAGTCCTTCCAATGAATATTCAGGGTTTATTTCCTTTAGGATTGCTTCTTGGGAGTCTAAGGGACTCTCAAGAGTCTTCTCCAGGATCACAGTTCAAAAGCATCAGTTCTTCCAAGGAGCAAGCATCTTTTAATTTCATGGCTACAGTAACTGTCCACAGTGATTTTGGAGCCCAAGAAAATGAAATCTGTCACTATTTCCACTTTTTTTCCATTTGCCATGAAGTGATGGGAACAGATGTCATGATCTTTGTTTTTTGAATGTTGAGTTTTAAGCCAGCTTTTTCACTCTACTCTTTCACTTTCATCAAGAGGCTCTTTAGTTCTTCTTTGCTTTCTGCCATTAGTGTGGTATCATCTGCATATCTGAGGTTGTTAATATTTCTCCCAGAAATCTTGATTCCAGTTTGAGCTTCATCCAGCCTGGCATTTTGCTTGATGTACTCTGCATAGAAGTTAAATAAGCAGGGTGACAATATACAGCCTTGATGCATTCCCTTCCCAACTTTGATCCAGCCCATTGTTCCATATGTGGTTCTAACTGTTGCTTCTTGGCCTTCATACAGATTTCTCAGGAGGCAGGTAAAGTGGTCTGGTATTCCAATCTCTTTAAGAATTTTCCACAGTTTGTTGTGATGCACACAGTCAAAGGCTTTAGCGTAGCCAATGAACAGATGTTTTTCTAGAATTCCCTTGCTTTGTCTATGATCCAGCATATGTTGGCGATTTGATCTCTGGTTCCTTTGCCTTTTCTAAATCCAGCTTGTATATCTGGAAGTTCTCAGTTCACATACTGTTGAAGCCAAGCTTGGAGGATTTTGAGCATTACCTTGCTAACCTGTGAAATGAATGCAATTGTTGCAGCCTATGGTTCTTTCAAATCATCCATTTTAGAACAGGACCAGCCTTGAAGAGTTTGAGTAACTGAGGATTTTGAGAAATCAGCTATTGAGGTTTAAGAAATCAGCTACTAGAAATTTGTCCTGAGAAGGCTGGCTTGGGGATGTGAGAATATAACCCGCTGTTGGACCTCCCCAGGTCTCTCCCAGCAGGCTTATAATTATCATCTCTGTCCTCAAATGCCCTTTGTCTAGAGCAGTGGCTTTTAAACTTTAGTTTGTGCATTGATCACCTGGAAAATCATTAGAAGAAAGGTTTCAGGTTCCTCTCCTTCCCCAGATCTATTGAATCAGAAACCTAGATCTAAGGCACAGGAATCCAGATTTGAATAAGCTGTCCAGGTGATTCTAGGGTATGCTAAAGTTAGAGATACACTGCCAGTGTTTGTTTTTGCAGCCTTGGTTTGAGGTAGATGGCTGATTAGCATCCAGATTAGTGATTAGCTCCCAAAAGTTTCTCCAGCAAATGGAATTTCAAGGATTGACATAGTTTCATGCAGTAAGTATTTAGGAAATCTTTAGTATAGTCAGCCCTGTGTCTGTGAGTTTCACATCCATGAATTCAACCTATGAATACAGAGATTCAACTGCATCAGGTTATTTTATAGCAATCCAGCCTGGCATTTTGCATGATGTACTCAGCATATAAGTTAAATAAGCAGGGTGACAATATACAGCCTTGATGTACTCCTTTCCCAACTTTGATCCAGCCCATTGTTCCATAAATGCTATAGCTGTCAAACTTGGCTGTGTATTGAAATCACTCAGGGAACGTAAAAAAATAAAAACCACCCTGCCTGGATCTCATCTGCAGAGTTCTCTTTCAACAATTCTGGTGCTTTCAGATGCTGCCCAGATTGTCCCATCTGCAACCAAGTTTGATACCACTGCGTCAGAAAATGGTTCACCAACCTCTTCCCACTAAGAACCCATGGGAGCTGGCAAGGAATACCATTTTGACAGCAAAAAAAAAAAAAAAAAAAAAAAAGGGAAATAGAGTTTTCAAACATAGCACACTTTATTCTTGGGTTACATAGCCTTTTGAGACTTTTATCTAGAAACACATTCCTAAAGCATCTTACTCTATAATGACTTAGCAGCCTCGATATTTCAGAGAGATTATGGGTCAGTCTAGAATCATTACTGACATCTGACCAAGTATATCAAAACCTTGAGGCATCTGATTAAACTGTTTTTTTCTCTGTTTTTCAAAGCACTCCCGCTTTTCATTTCTTCACTTTTCCCCTTAATCCTTTGTTCTCATTTTCCAACCCCTGATTGTCCCTTACTGCACCTTCAGTACCTGCCTTTCTTCTTCCTCCATTACAAAATGATTTCTTTTAGAGGCCTCAGTATCCTACTGTGGCACTATTAAATATTTACTAAGCAACTGTTTTCAGGGTCGTGGTGATTTTCATAGTTCTGTGATGATTTCTTCAGATTTTGTCAGGCACCAGGCACAGCTCTAGGTACTTACAGTGTATCAGGAAAAAAAAAAAAAAATCCCTGAATCTTGCCTTTGAGGGAGCTTATCTCGAGTGGGCCAAGTGACAAATAGTAAACAATATACAAAACAGTACATCGCACGATGGCAAGTATAGACTAGGATCAGTGCTATCAAAATGAAAATAGAATAAATGGAGGGAAATTGATAGTACAGAGAAGGGGGATGAGTTTTTACACAAGGTGGTTAGGGAAGATCACATGGAGAAGAGAAAATCTGAGTGAAGACTTAAAGAAGTACAGATATTTGAAGGAAGAACATGTTAGGCAGCATATTTCATGAAAAACTGAGCAACAGTGTTTTTCAAGTTTTGTTTATTACAGTAAAGAAAAAAAAGCAGTGCTTCTCTAATCACTCTGGACTGCTCTGCTCCCATCTTTCAACTTGCTCCATGTTAATAGGTTTTTTAAGCTAATGATTAATTCCTGCCTTAGGATATTCTTTTTTGTTCATTTTCCATGGAGCATTAGGAAATCACAGAGCACTCATGGTTGTTTCTGCATTGTCACTGGCAGTGTCTCAGCGGGCACTTACATTGCCTTTCACCAAACGCATTTACATCTTTCAGCATCCTGAGGTTGTGTGCATGTGAATTTGTGTGTATATGTGCACATGATTCAGTCACATACAGTGCGAGGTATCCTAATAAGACCTGTATCACAATCAATTATACAACCACGGTTGAATCACATCATACCCTAAACTGCTCTTGTCCTCTGCTCCTTTGAATTCAAATCAAATCATCTTGCATCAATTCTAAAATCTAGAATTGCATGGGGCTTTACTCTTTGGCTCAAACCAATTTTTCTAAGCAGTCAGTTCAGTTCAGTTATGAGCTAGTCATGCCTGACTCCTTGCGACCCCATGAACTGTAGCACACCAGGCCTTCCTGTCCATCACCAACACCCGGAGTCCACCCAAACCCATGTCCATTTTGTCAGTGATGCCATCCAACCATCTCATCTTCTGTAATCCCCTTCACCTCCTGCCCTCAATATTTTCCATCATCAGGATCTTTTAAAATGAATCAACTCTTCAAGGAGGCCTGGTGTGCTGCGATTCATGGGGTCGCAAAGAGTCGGACACAACTGAGCGACTGAACTGAACTGAACTGAATCTTGATTCCAGCTTGTGCTTCCTCCAGCCCAGTGTTTCTCATGATGTACTCTGCATAAACGTTAAATAAGCAGGGTGACAATATACAGCTTTGATATATTCCTTTTCCGATTTGGAACCAGTCTGTTGTTCCATGTCCAGTTCTAAATGTTACTTCCTGACCTGCATATAGGTTTCGCAAGAGGCAGGTCAGAGGCTTGTCTGGTATTCCCATCTCTTTCATAATTTTCCACAGTTTCTTGTGATCCACACAGTCAAAGGCTTTGACATAGTCAATAAAGCAGAAATAGATGTTTTTCTGGAACTCTCTTGCTTTTTTGATAATCCAGCGGATGTTGGCAATTTGATCTCTGGTTCCTCTGCCTTTTCCTCTGTTCCCATCTGGGAACAGATGCCAGCTTGAACATCTGGAAGTTCATGTATTGCTGAAGTCTGGCTTGGAGAATTTTCAGCATTACTTTACTAGAGTGTGAGATGAGTGATTTGTGCAGTAGTTTGAGCATTCTTTGGCCTTGCCTTTCTTTGAGATTGGAATGAAAACTGACATTTTACAGTCCTGTGGCCACTGTTGAGTTTTCCAAATTTGCTGAAATACTGAGTGCAGCACTTTCACAGCATCATCTTTTAGGAAATGAAGTAGCTGAACTGGGATTCCATCACCTCCACTGACTTTGTTCGTAGTGATTCTTCCTAAGTCCCACTTGACTTCACATTCCAGGTAGTCTGTCTCTGGATGTGTGATCACACCATCGTGATTATCTGGGTCATGAAGATCTTTTTTGTACAGTTCTTCTGTGTATTCTTGCCACCTCTTCTTAATATCTTCTGCTTCTGTTAGGTCCATACCATTTCTGTCATTTATTGAGCCCATCTTTGTATAAAATGATCCCTCGGTATCTCTAATTTTCTTGAAGAGATCTCTAGTCTTTCCCATTCTGTTGTTTTCCTCTATTTCTTTGCATTGATTGCTAACACTTTCTTATCTCTCCTTGCTATTCTTTGGAACTCTGCATTCAAATGGGTGTATCTTTCCCTTTCTCCTTTGCTTTTCACTTCTCTTCTTTTCACAGCTATTTGTAAGGCCTCCTCAGACAGCCATTTTGCTTTTTTGCATTTCTTTTTCTTGGGGATGTTCTTGATCCCTGTCTCCTGTACTATGTCACAAACCTCTGTCCATAGTTCATCAGGTACTTTGTCTATCAGATCTAGTCCCTTAAATCTATTTCTCACTTCCACTGTATAATCATAAGGGAGTTGATTTAGGTCATACCTGAATGGTTTAGTGGTTTCTCCCACTTTCTTCAATTTAAGTCTGAATTTGGCAATAAGGAGTTCATGATCTGAGCCATAGTCAACTTCCGGTCTTCTTTTGCTGACTATTTAGAGCTTCTCCATCTTTGGCTGCAAAGAATATAATCAATCTGATTTTGGTGTTGGCCATCTGGTGATGTCCATGTGTAGAGTCTTCTCTTGTGTTGTTGGAAGAGGGTTTTTGCTGTAACCAATGCGTGCTTTTGGCAAAACTCTATTAGCCTTTGCCCTGCTTTGTTCTGTACTCCAAGGCCAAATTTGCCTGTTACTCCAGGTGTTTCTTGACTTCCTACTTTTGCATTCCAGTCCCTTATAATGAAAAGGACATCTTTTTTGTCTGTTAGTTCTAAAAGGTCTTGTAGGTCTTCATAGAACCATTCAACATCAGCTTCTTCAGCATTACCGGTCAGGGCATAGACTTGGATTACCGTGATAGTGAATGGTTTGCCTTGGAAACGAACAGAGATCATTCTGTCACTTTTGAGATTGCATCCACGTACTGCATTTCAGACTCTTTTGTTGACTATGATGGCTACTCCATTTCTTCCAAGGGATTCCTGTCCACAGTAGTAGATATAATGGTCATGTGAGTTAAATTCACCCATTCCAGTCCATTTTAGTTCACTGATTCCTAGAACATCGATGTTCACTCTTGCCATCTCCTCTTTGACCACTTCCAATTTGCCTTGATTCATGGACCTAACATTCCAGGTCCCCATGCAATATTGCTCTTTACAACATTGGACCTTGCTTCTATCACCAATCACATCCACAACTGGGTATCATTTTTGCTTTGGCTCCATCCCTTCACTCTTTCTGAAGTTATTTCTCCACTGATCTCCAGTAGCATATTGGAGATATTGATCTGCTTTCTTTAGTATCTTTCACATTCATCCATTCTCATTCTCTCGCTCTCACTCTGCCTCTTCTAGAGTAGGATGCTGGCCTCCCCACAAACACTGTGTAAGTGGGCTGGCTCTGTGGTGTTGGTGGGGGGCTACGTGGGTCAGGCTGGATGAGTCCCCAGGAGGAGGCGGAGTTGGAGGGTGCCCTGGAGCACAGGTTAGGGTCCATGGGACCTACTCACATTGAACATTTCTTGGCAGTCCTCTGCTTTCATGTTATCCCACATCATGGTCCTCAGCAGCTTTCCAAGAGCATCCATGGATCGTTCATAGAGAAACTGAAATGAAGTGAGTGACAGTGAGGCCGAGAGCATGCGTTCATTCAAGTTCATTCATTCTACCCGGCTCTTCACCCTCCTCGGGCCTCGCCCCCACATACTTGGATGTGCTCCTTGTCTTTGTCTGTCTCGCCCTCATTTCTGAGTTTTTCCAAGGGTGGAAGGGGCAGAAGCCTCCGAATATTCTCCTCAAGAATATTAAGATGGTCATTCAGTGAGAGTTGAGGCTTCAATTTACTGAAATGAGAACCACGTGGAGGAGTGGATATTATATCACCAAACAACACATATCTCAGTTGAGTTCTGGAGAACAGAGGATCTGAAGGGGCTTGAAGGGGTCAGATGCATTTCTGATGGGAATGCAGTGTTGAAGGAGATGGTAACAGGAGTAGAGAGAGACTGGGGACATAAAACCATACTGCAGGTCAATTTATTACAGTGATAAACAAACCATCACTTGCTTGGCATCACTTAATCCTTTATTATATGATCTAACATTTATCTACTTGTTTTCTTCAGCACTCAAGTTATGTGTGTATGTGTGTGTGTGAGTGATTGAGAGAGAGAAGAGAGATTCTAAGTTTGGAGCAGTGGGTTTTATCCATTGTATATGTCCTTTCATGCCATATGTAGTCCCTGATGGCTCAGTCTGTAAAGAATCCTCCTGCAATGCCAGAGACAAAGGGTTGATCCCTGGGTAGGGAAGATCTCCTGGAGAAGGAAAGAGCAACCCACTCCACTATTCTTGCATGAGAAATCTCATGGACAGAGGAGTCTGGTGGGCTACTCCCCATATAGTTGCAAGAATGGAATGCAACTTAGTGACTAAACACCACCTATAAACGCATGAGTAAATGACACTGGAACCTTCCTTTCCCTTTCTCACTATCTGACATATAGTATAGACATGAGGATATAAAGAAACCTGGAAATAGCTTAGGAAAATGTAAGTATTCAATAAATATGAAAACCTCCATTTGTTATTAAATAAATGTAAGTGAAGACAATACAACATCACTTGTTTGCAACAAAATTAGCAAAAAAATAAAAAATGATGACACTGTCAGAGAAGGGTGAAATTGATTCTCTTACAGTGCTTCCCTTGTGGCTCAGCTGGTAAAGAATCTGCTTGCAATGTGGGAGACCTGGGTTTGATCCCTGGTTTGGGAAGATCCCCTGGAGAAGGGAAAGGCTACCCACTCCAGTATTCTGGCCTGGAGAATTCCATGGTCTATAGTTCATGGGGTTGCAAAGAGTCTGACATGACTGATAGATTTTCATTTTCACTTTCACAGAGGAGTAAAAGTCAATAAAGCTGCGACAGCTTTATTGAGTGTTAAATGTGTTGATATATAGTGTGCAATCTTGCCATCCTTATTGTCTGGCTGGCTATTTAAAAATGTCAACTTATCAAGGCATAATTTATGCACAACAAGCTGCATCCCTTTAAGTGTGTAATCAAATAAATTTCACACTCATGAAACTACCACTATAATCAATATAGAACATTGCTATCAGCCCCCAATTTTTCCTGATGCATCTTTGCAGTTCATCTATTCCTCCACCTTGGCCCAAGGTAACCACTGATTTGCTTTCTGTCATTAGTCTTCAAGTTCTACAGACGTCCTGTCCATATGAAGGATGCCGTTAGCTACATGTGGCTATTGAACTCTTGAGTTGTTGCTAGTTTGATTTAAAATACACTATAATTGTAAAACACACTGGATTTTGAAGATGTAGTATGAAAATCATGTACATCATCTTAGTAATTCTTTATTTTAAATACATGTTGAAGTAGTATACTGAATATATTAGATTAAAATAATTATTAAGATTAATTTAATGCTTATTTTTTACATATTTAATAGCAGCTACTACAAAATTTTAAACAATAAATGTGACCTGTATTATACTTATTTCTTCTCGACAATGCTGTTCTGGAATCTGGTTAATTCTTAATTCATCTTCAAGATTTCTCTGCACTTTCTTGAAACCTCCCTTATCTTTATAAATATGGGAACTTGTGCCTTTCCCTTATTTTGCTTCTTACTGAAGTTTAGAAAAATTATGTGGATGTGTTTTGACTTCATTTCTCTTTGTTAGCTAAAACTCCTTCAGAGAAAGGTCATATTTTGTTCAACATTGTCTTTTTAGAACCTAGCTCAATGTCTGATACATGGATGCAACTCAGTAATATTTACAGAACCAAATGGTCAGCTTTTATAATTAGATGTTCAAAGAACATTTTTTTTGAATGAGGATGTTCATCAAAGTATTACTTACAGGTTTTAAAAACAAGAAATAGTTAAATGTAGCCATAGGAGGTTGATTAATAATTGAAGGTAACCATATGAGGCATATTATGCATCAAGATATCAGGCAGTGATTAAAATATTTGTTACCTCAACATAATAAAGGCCATATATGAAAACCATATAAACTAACATCATACTCAATGGTGAAAGACTGAAACTTACCCTCTAAGATCAGGAATAAGACAAAGATGCTACTCCTATTTAACATAATACTGCAAGTCCCAGCCAGAGCAATAGATAAGAAAAATAAATAAAAGCCATCCAGATTGGAAAGGTAAAGGAAAATTATCTCTGTTTGCAGATGACATGATCTTATATATAGAGAATTTAAATCATCTACAAAAATATTATAACTAATAAACAAATTCTTCAAAGTTGCAGAATACAAAATCAGCACACAAAAATCACTTCCATTTTTATACACTTAAAACAATGAACCATGAAAAAAGAAGTTAGCAATTCTATTTACAATAGCACAAAAGAATAAAATACTTAGAAATAAACTTAACCAAGAAAGTGAAAGGCTTGTACACCAAAAAAAAAAATAAACCACAAAATGATGCTGAAGGAAGTTAAGAAGACACAACCGAAGGGAAGGGTGTTTCATATTTAGATTGCAATACTTATGATTGTTAAGATGTCCCTCTAAAGCAGTCTGCAGATTTAATGCAATCCCTATCAGAATACCAATGATACTTTTTGCAGAAATAGAAAAATCCATCCTAAAATTCACATGGAATCTCAAGAGACCTCAAATACCCAAAACTATTTTGAAAAAGAACAAAGTTTGGGATCTCATACTTTTTGGTTTCAAAACTTATTACAAAACCACTGTAATCAAAACAGTATAGTATTTGCATAAACAAACAGACACACAAACCAGTAGAATACAATAGAGAGCCCAGATATAAACTCTCGTGCATATGGTGAAATGATTTTCAACAAGTTCCAAGACCATTCAGAGGGGAATAATATTGCATTTGGCAATGATTACTTGGATATGACACTTAAAAATACAAACAATGAAAGTACAAATAGACAAATGGGCCTACATCAAAATTAAAAATTTCTGTTCTTAAAGGACACAAAAGATAGAATAAAAAGACAACCTATGGAATGAGAGAAAATATTTGCAAATCATGTATGTGATAAGGGGTTAATAACCGTATCTAGAATAGAAGAATATGAAAAGTATAAAAATATAAAGAACTACAACTCAACAAAAAAGAGAAAGAACTGAGAAAAATGGACAAAGGATCGAATATTTTTCTCAAGAAGATATGCAAACAGGCAATAAGCCTATAAAAAGGCTCAAAGTCATTAACCATTAGGGAAGGCAACTCAATGCTACAGTGGGACACCATCTGACACCCATTAGGATGGCTACTGTAAAAACAAACAAAAATCAGAAAGTGACGGCAAGGATACGGAAAACTTAGGACACTTGTGTACTGTTGGTGAATATAAAATAGTGCCCTGCTATAAAAAACAGTATGGTGGTTCCTCAAAAGATTAGAAACAAGCTTGCCATCTGATCCAACAGGCTGACTCATGAGTACATGCCCAAAATAAATAAAAGCGGGGTCTGGAAGAAATATCTATGTACCTATGCTCATAGCAGCATTATTCACAGTAGCCAAAATGTGAAAACCCTCCAACAGATGAGTGTCCAATAGATGAATGGATTAACCGAGTATAGCACACACATCAAGCAGAATATTGCTCTGCCTTCAAAAGGAGTGAAATTCTGATACACCCTACAACATAAATGGACCTTGAGACATTATTCTAAGGAAAATAAGTCAGGTATCAAAAGACAAATACTATATGATGCTAGTGACATGAGTTACCTAAAGTATAAAATTCGCAGAGACAGAATATAGAGTGGTAGTTGCCAGTGCTGATGGAAGGAAGAAATGAAGAGTTGACTAACGGGTATAGTGCTTCCAGTTTGAAAGATGAAAAGATTTCTGGAGATTGGTTACACAATCATGTAAAAGTACTTAACACTACTGAATTGTACACTTAAAGATGGCTAAGATGACAAACATGTATATTTTACCACAATAAAAATTTTAATGAAAAATAAATGATGTTTGTGAAGAATTGGTAATAACATGGGAATATGTAAGATGAGAAAAAAAAACAGGATAAAAATTATATGCAGAGCAGAATCTCAGCTCTGTAATCAACATGGACATTAGGAATAAAGAATTGAAGAAAATATACCAAAATTTTGACAATAGGGTAGAGTTAGGTGTGATTTTTACTATTTTTAAAGACTTTCTGCAGTTTCCAAGTTTTAACAGTGAACTTCTATTTCTTTTACTGCAGGGGAAAATATTATGTTTAAAATGTGCTTAAAATTATCATTTTCTTCAGGCATAGTGCTGCTAACCAAACCTGGGTGTGATTAAGGCTTTCATAAGTTTTCAATGGAAAGATTAAAATTTGCCTATAGGCCAAGAGAAATTATTTTTGCACAGAAATTTCAGTCCTCATATATCAATACATCTGACTTTTATCAGCAGCTTGCTAGTCCCTGTCAGTCATCAAATGATCAGGCTTTCAGTCAATTCTGTCACTTTGGAAAAAGAAAAAGCTCCCATTTGAGATAACCTATTGATGAATTGGGCTTCCCAGGGGGCACTCGTGGTAAAAGAACCCACCTGCCAATGCAGGAGATGTCAGAGACCTGGGTTTGATCCCTGGGTCAGGAAGATCCCTTGGAGGAGGACATGGCAACCCCCTCCAGGACTCTTACCTGGAGAATCCCATGGACAGAGGAACTCGGCCCATAGTCCACAGGGTCACGCAGAGTCAGACATGACTGAAGCAACTGAGGCAGCACGCACACATTGATAACTGTGTCCTTTTCGTGATGGTGCACTAGAGTCTGCCCTGATCAATGTCAGTTGATCGGAATGAGTATATGGGGAGGAAACTTTTTTTTCAATGAGAAGAAACAAAAAATTCTCTACCTGAGGTATCTGATGGCGATTAAGGCTTTCCACCGAATAGGGCTGGCCAAGGAATCCAGAGGCTCATCCCTGATGAAGTCCTGCAACACAGACAAGGCGGTGAGCCATCTCAGGGAGGACTAGGGGAGTTTCTAGACGCATTGAGGTGGAAGCCTCATTGGACTGTTGGGTGCCCTCCGGCAGAACCATGGCAAAATTCTCTTCTTAGGGACTGGTGGGTTTTACCCACTTTAAAAAAAAAAACAACTTTCTCTCTTGGTAATTAACTTCTCAGGATCTTGCCCATGTCCTTCCTGCACACTCACCAGCATGTAACCCATCAGCACCTCCTTGTAGGAGAACTTGAACTTCTCATCCTCAGCATCCTGGACAGCAATACCAATCTCTGTGATAGTTCTGGTAAAACTCATCTGCAGATCCATGTCCTAAAGGAAAATGACTCACAATGCAAGCCAGGGTCTTAGGCACCGCACCTAGTTCTACAAATGTTTGACCTGTGGTTGAAATATGTACCCAGACAACAGTGACACTGTGTTTCTTTTGCCATTTTCACCTTAGTCTCAGATCCGAGTTGCAGGGAAGTTGAGAAACTATGGTTTCTCAACCCCTGCCTCCACCATGGACTGAAGATTCTCTAGAACAGTGGTTTTCAAACATTTCTAATCAGAATCAAAATAGGAAACAGTTTATAAATTTACCCGGTACTTATATGAATTATATATATATATATATATATATATACACACACACACACACACACATATATATATGTATATACACATATATATATATACAAAATGCATGTATAATGTGGTATTGGAGAAGACTCTCAAGAGTCCCTTGGACTGCAAGGAGACTGAACCAGTCAATCCTAAAGGAAATCAGTCTTGAATCGTCATTGGAAGTACTGATGCTGAAGCCGAAGCTCCGGTACTTTGGCACCTGATGTGAAAACTGACTCAGTGAAAAAGACCCTGGTGCTGGGAAAGAGTGAAGGCAGGAGAAGGGGACGACAGAGCATGAGATGGTTGGATGGCATCACCGATGCGATGGACATGAGTTTGAGTAACCTCTGGGAGTTGGTGATAGACAGGGAAGCCTGGTGTGCTGCAGTCCATGGGATCACAAAGAGTTGGACATGACGGAGTGGCTGAACTGAACTGAATGCATGTATATAATACATAACTAAATGTAAAAAAAAGTTTTGTGATACTTATTGCTATGTATAATCATTTTTCTTTCTTTTTATTTTTTAAATTATGAAGTATGATAACACATTTACAGGAGACTTGGAAAATACAGAACAAAGTTACATACAGTTTCAATATAAAACTCTCAAAACTTATCTTCTATTCCTTTTTTATTTTATTACAAAAAATTTCTGGTTGTGATCTATTAGATATATTAAGTTGATTTCCTGATCTACTTGTAAGTCACAACCCACAGTTCTAAGAACACTGTTCTGGTTTACAGTCAACTTCCAAACCACCTAGAACCAAATACAGTTCCTTGTTCTGTCTTAAATTAGGCTTGGGAATCCTGACTTCAAAATTGGATTAATTAGTTAAATTTTGGGATTCTTTCCTGTGGAATCAAATCAAGAGAACATTTATGCTTACTGTAATGTAATTTGTATTCAAATATATTTATACTCAAACACAGGTATTCAGGTATATCAAATATATCACCTACCTTGTTCACCACAGACATGCCCAGAACCTGAAAAAAATCAGAAGGAAAGGCAGATACTAGAGCAGCAGTCAGAGTTCCTTCACCCCAACCAAATAACCACGCATCATCCTGAAGGACAACAGTGAGACAGGGTGTTCAGCCTTTCCAAGTGGTGGGGGCTACCTCCCTCCCTCAGTTTCAAAGGGACACCTGTGTATTGGTGGATTCTTTGCCCTGGATGAATCATGACTAAGCTACAAAAGGCAGCACAAAGATCTCAAGCCTTTGGATTTCAGGCTTTTCATTTTAAAAAGGCTCTATCAGACCTTGGTAAGAAAAAGGGCACAAAAGCTCTTAGAAGAAAGAGCAATGAAAACTTATAAAATGAAAGTTAATGGAGCAGCTGATTTTGGAACTGAGATATAGTCAGTTCTCTGACAATGCCTGTGTTGAAAGTGCAAATTTGTTACAATGAAACTGATGTATGAGGGAATACTTTTAGCGTATTCTGAATTTTGAGTTTGCTTATGTGCTGTTTTGTCTGAGTGCAAAAAGGTGAACCAGATGAACTGAGCCTGAGGAGGACTTGCACATACACTATGAACGACATCAGCGCCTGTTTACTGTGTGATGAGCTGCTCTCACCCAAATCTGGCATTACAGCTGTCTGTCGGATTTCAGATATCCCTCCTTCCCACCACCATTTCATAAGAGCTCATAAATTGCGCAGTTGACTTCAGGATTTTTTAAGCAAAATTTCCATCATTTTTTAGTTGTATTTATCTACTTCCTATTTTCAAAATTTTGAAAATTAAATTTTTTTAAGCTGTATCATTGATGGGGTTGTTGAATATTGTACCACTCATCTCATTTCCCCCATGATCCCTGTGGCTTTTCCTGTATTTTCTTGCACAAAAGTTGCATTTTAGCAGAGTTGACTTACCTTAAAGTGTAGTGATCCTTATCTAGAACATCTTTATCTCCTTTCTACTTTATTTTTACCATAACTTTCCTCAGTGATGGACTTAATAGTAATATAATATAAACTACCTTCTTAAACTATGTTTTCAGTTCTCATCATTATTTATAAAATTTTGGGTGTGTAGCATCAGAATCACATTTAGAATCTGTCTAAAATGAAAGATTCAGTGATCCATCCTTGAAGACTGATTCATTGTTGTTCAGTCACTAAGTCATGTCCAACTCTTTGCGACCCCGTGGACTACAGCATGCCAGGCTTCCTGTCCTACACCATCTCCTGGAGTTTGCTCAAATTCTTGTCCATTGAGTCCATGGTGCTATCTAACCATCTCATCCTCTGTTGCCTCCTCCTTTTGCCTTCACTCCTTCCCAACAACAGGGTCCTGGTCAATGAGTTGGCTCTTCTCATCAGAGGACCAAAGTATTGGAGCTTCAATTTCAGAATCAGTCCTTCCAATGAACATTCAGGACTGATTTCCTTTTGATTGACTGGTTTGATATCCTGCAGTCCAAGGGACTCTCAAGAGTCTTCTCCAACACCACAGTTCAAAAGCATCAATTCTTTGGTGCTCAGCTTTCTTTATGGTCCAACTCTCACATCCATACATGACTGCTGGAAAAACCATAGCTTTGACTAGACGTACCTTTGTTGGCAAGTAATGTCTCTGCTTTTTAATATGCTGTCTAGGTTGGTCATAGCTTTTCTTCCAAGGAGCAAAGGTCTTTTAATTTCATGGCTACAGTCACCATCTGCAATGATTTTGGAGCCCAAGAAAAGAAAGTCTCTCATTGTTTCCATTGTTTTCCCATCTATTTGCCATGAAGTGATGGGACCAGATGCCATGATCTTGAATGTTGAGTTTTAAGCCAGCTTTTTCATTCTCCTCTTTCACTTTCATCAAGAGGCTCTTTAGTTCTTCTTCACTTTCTGCCATAAGGGTGATGTCATCTGCATATCTGAGGTTATTGATATTTTCCTGGGAATCTTGATTCCAGCTTGTGCTTCATCCAGCCCGGCATTTCACGTGATGTACTCCACATATAAGTTAAATAAGCAAGGTGACAATATACAGCCTTGCTTTAATCCTTTTCAAATTTGGAACCAGTATGTTGTTCCATGTCCAGTTCTAATGGTTGCTTCTTGACCTGCAAACAAATTTCTCAGGAGGCTGGTCAGATGGTCGGGTATTCCCATGTCTTGAAGAACTTTCCACAATTGTGATCCACACAGTCAAAGGCTTTGGCATAGTTAATAAAGCAGAAGTAGATGTTTTTCTGGAATTCTCTTGCTTTCTCTATGATCCAGCAGATGTTGGCAATTTGATCTCTGGTTCCTCTGCCTTTTTTGAATCCAGCTTGAACATCTGCAAGTTCTCAGTTCACATACTGCTGAAGCCTGGCTTGGAGAATTTTGAGCATTGATTTGCTAGCATGTGAGATGAGTACAATTGTGTGATAGTTTGAACATTCTTTGGTATTGCCTCTCTTTGAGATTGGAATGAAAACAGACCTTTTCCAGTCCTGTGGCCACTGCTGAGTTTTCCAAATTTGCTGGCATATTGAGTGCAGAACGTTCACAGCATCATCTTTTAGGATTTTAAATAGCTCAACTGGAATTCCATCACCTCCACTAGCTTTGTTTATAGTGATGCTTCCTAAGGCCCACTTGGCTTTTCATCCAGGATGTCTGGCTCTAAGTGAGTGATAACACTATCCTGGTTACCTGGGTTATGAGGATCTTTTATTGTATAGTTCTTCTGTGTATTCTTGCCACCTCTTCTTAATATCTTCAGCTTCTGTTAGTTCATACCATTTCTGTCCTTTATTGAGCCCATCTTTGCATGAAATGTTCCCTTGGTATCTCTAATTTTCTTGAAGACATCTCTAGTCTTTCCCTTTCTACTGTTTTCCTCTATTTCTTTGCAGTGATCACTTAGGAAGGCTTTCTTATCTCTCCCTGTTATTCTTGGAACTCTGCCTAAGATCTTACAAAAGAAACAAATTACTCAACTCCATTTCATAATCAAATTTTCTCTTCCCATATGTTCTCACTTTGCAGACAAAGGTCCATATAGTCAAAGCTATGGTTTTTCCAATATTCATGTACAGATGTAAGAGCTGGACCATAAAGAAAGCTGAGAGCTGAAGAATTGCTGCTTTCTAACTGTGGTGCTGGAGAAGACTCTTGAGAGTCCCTTGGACTGCAGGATATCACACCAGTCAATCATAAAGGAAATCAGTCCTGAACGTTCATTGGAAGGACTGGTGCTGAAGCTGAAGCCTCAATACTTTGGTCACCTGCTGCAAAGAGCCAACTCATTGGAAAAGACCCTGATGTTGGGAAAGACTGAGGGCAAGAGGAGAAGGGGACAACAGAGGATGAGATGGTTGGATGGCATCATTGACTCAGTGCATATGAGTTTGAGTAAGTTCTGGGTGATGGTGAAGGACAGGGAAGCCTTGCCTGCTGCAATTCATGGGGTAGCAAAGAGTGGGACATGACTGAGTGATTGAGCAACAACAATATGTTCTCATCTTCCAAATGTACCAGATCCTATCTTCCCTTTGGTCTGTATCCTTTGAGGAGGAAGATGTTGAAAAGCTGAGCTCCTGTAATGTTTGGGAACCCCAGTCTTGGAAATTGAAGTAGCCCTATGTTGGCTATTACCTGAGAGCACTGGCCGTAGAGAAACAGGACTGGGATACAATGTCCTGATCAAGCCTGGTTAGGAGTTGACTCTTGGGTGCATGGAGGGCTACAGCTCCATAGATTACCATGACATCAGTTTTGCTCAGGCTCTTTTTCCCAGAGAAAATACCCTGAAGAGGAGAAAAGAGAGACATGAAAAATACGGCTGAAGGAGTTTCTTTTTCTCTCATGATTTTTCCTAATCCTAGGGGCCACTATGGGAGTTAGGAAATGGGACTGGGATTATTAAAATGAGTCTGAAGCTGATGTGCTTGCTGATATAAATTTAAACACCCAGAATAGTGTGGTGGATCTACCAGGCTTTAATAGAGGTCCTTGAGAGAGGGCTTGCATTCATTTTTACACATTTATTCTTCTTCTTTAGGGGAAGCAGAGTGTATGCAATGGCAACTGTCCACGAGGCCCGAGGAGCCAGAAGAGGGATAAAATTAGACACACACAGAGCTCCTCAGGTCCTCCCAGGTCAGCGTGAGTGACAGGAAATGGGGGAGACTTGTTATCTAGCTGGCCATTCTACAGGGCTTGGGCTTAGATGGTTCCAACTTGGAATAAAGACCTGAGGACTAGAGCAAGTATGATATGGAGAAAGGATATCTACTGATGGAGTCAGTGTCACCTGCCTTTGCAATGACCAAGGGCTGTGGAGGAGAAGGATATTCTTTTTACCTTACATCGATTCATGAAAAACTTTTCCCGATCTTGGAATGTTTTAAGAACTTTTAAGACAACTTCAAAGTGTTTCTCAGCACAGTATCCTAAGATAGATGTTATTCCCTAAAATCAGAAAAGACAAGGAATTTTGATGCATCAGGAACTCTAGGTACTGGAAATATAGGCGTCAGCAGAACACACCAAACTCCTTATCCTCTTGAGTGTAAAACCAGGGAAAGTCACAAGGAGGTGACATAAAGTGAATACGCAAATCCAGTAAGCCTATAAATATATAGTATGTCAAATGGTGATAAGTGCTGTAAGAAAAGAAGATAAAAGGGTAGCTTCTATAAGTTGGGGAGTTGGCAATACAAATAGAGTAGCCAGACAAGTTGTCAATAAAGGGTGACATGGAGAAGAGCCCCGAAATAAGCAAGAGAGTGAGCCAATGGACTTCCTGGAAATGAGAGTTCCAAACAGAGAGAGTATGTGCAAAGGTCCTGAGGTCCACCAAGGAAGGCAGATGGAACAAAGAAGTGCAAGATTAGGTCAGAGAGAAAGTGGGGGTTGGTCTGAGTAAGGTCTTTTAGGCCACACTCAATACTTTGGATTTTTAATCTTACACCAGTGGGAAGCAAGTGGAGGTTTTCTTGAGCTGGAGTTGACTGTCATTTCTACAGGATCACTCTCTTGCTGAAACTTTACCTTGAAAAGTGAAAAGTGTTAGTTGCTTAGTCCTGTCTAACTCTTTGTGACCCCATGGACTATAGCCCTCCAGGTTCCTCTGTCAATGTGATTTCCTAGGCAAGAATACTGGAGTGGGTTTCCATTCCCTTCTCCAGGGGATCTTCCTGACCCAGGGATTGGACCCAGCTCTCCTGCATTGCAGGCAGATGTTTTACTGTCTGAGCCACCAGGGAAGCCCAAGGTTAACTTCACTCTTAGGTGGTTAAAATATTGAAAGCTCCTGTTTCACACTCTGTGTTCATATTGCCCCCTTGCCCACATTCTTTCCACCTCACTTGCTTCAGGCTCACTTCACCACTGTACCTTCATGCCAGTTTGTTAATGAGTCCTGATTGGTTTCATTTGGTTGCATAACCCTGCTAGAGCCAGAATGAGAATCCAGGGACTAGACTTCTGTTGTCAAGCTCTCAACCAGCACTGTTCTTAGATATCAGGTCTTATAATCTCTGCTACCAGAAGATACTTGGAAGAAATCTTTAAAGGCTGGTGACCCGGTGTCTGTTTTCCTTGGTTATGGTTCCTTGGTTTCCTAAGTTCCTTTACACCCTAAGATGTAAACCTCTGTGTTTCTCCATCTCTGGGTCCTCTCATCCCACAGTGCTCTGTGTTTCTCCTCTCCCAACCCACCTTCCTAATTCTTAACTCCCTCCCTAACTTTCCAACTCTGACTTATGTCCCACGGTCTTTCTAACATTTGAGTCTGGAAAAACCCAGGCCCTGGATAAATCTGAGTCTCATACTTGTCTATCACCTATTGCTACACCTCATTTGCTGGATGTTACCAGGAAAAAAAATGTCACCACTGAGAAAATTGCTGGAGTAGAAGATGATTTCAACTCCCCAAGGGGCCGTCAAATCTGCACACATATCCTATTTGTTTTCTTTAATCTATTTTCTCTCTCCAGTTCCTCACAGTTGTAATTTCAGATCTCTCCTGAAACTCCTTACTAAGCATTTTCTATGAAAAAGAACTTTGAAGAGTCTATTTTCCTTGATCTTATTTGGAGGAACTTGAGGGATGTAGGCAATGTGTTGTGGAGGCAGGATTTGAATCCAGCTGGTCTGACACCAGAATCAGAGCCTAGGGGTCACCTGAGTGAGTCACTCTTAGGAGAAGGAAGGCCAGCTTATCAGTGAGACTTAGGGAGTTATATGTTAACTCCTCACCAACCCAGAAGCCATTTGCTAAGTGATTTGAGTGTGCAGGATACACTTAAGAACTTGAAGCAGAGTTAAGTAAAAGAGGAATTTGAGAAGCTTAAGTGGATGTCACAAAGTTCATCTTCTAAGGCTTGTGAATCCCTCAGACTTTGAATGATGGCCATATGGTATGCTTGGATCTAAAATAAACTTAGTTGTTTCCCAGCCCAGAGCAGAACTAAAAGGGCAACTAGAAAGGAAATAATGGTGCTAAGAATAATGTCAATGAGAAATAACCGAAGGCTGAATATCTGAGATGGGAAAAAGACATCATTAAAAGACATCTTTTAATGACAATATAAAGTCAGTTTTAAAAGTTCAGTAAGTATAGGGTTTTCTAGCTCTTTACAATGGGGAAAGGACCCTAAACACCTGAGAATTTCTGTGACGGGTATATAAAAAGACAGACTACGATAATTTATTTTTTACTAGCTGGCCTTTTTCCCTGGGTGGTTTCTTTCTTAAACAGACATCGTCTTTTTCGTCCACATTCCCATATGTTCTCCAGCTTAGGCTAGGGGAGAGAATAGGCAAAAGCTCTTTGCAAAAGCTCTCCATGTTATATTTTCTCTAGGAGGAAAACCAATGATACATACCCTTACTTTCAGCTTACACATTTAATGATTTTGATGCTTACAACCATACCCTTATGTTACAAAACCAAGGTCAAAATATTTTAAAAATACCCTTGTTGAGAAGGAGTGACTGAAATTCATTTTTCACTATTTTCACAAATCTGATTAGATAATGAAGCACTGATTTTTAAATATTTGGGAAGCCTCAACCTAAATGTCCATCAACAGATGAATGGATAAAGAAGACGTGGTACATCTATGTGATGGGATATTACTCAGCCATAAAAAGCAATGAAATTGGGTCATTTGTAGTGACATGGATGGAGAGTCTTTCTACAGAGTAAAGGAAGTCAGAAAGAGAAAAACAAATATTGCATATATTTGGAATCTAGAAAAATGGTACAGAGGAACCTATTTGCAGAACAGAAATAGAAAACGCAGATGTAAAGAATATACTACCAAGTGTAAAATACATAGTTAGTAGGAAGCTGCTGTACAACAAACACAGGGAGCTCAGCCCGGGAAGAATGGTGGGTGAGAGGGAGGCTCTAAAGGGAGGGTATATATATGTATACATGTAGTTGATTCATGCTGTTGTACAGCATAAAATAACACATTGTGAAGCAATTACACTCTAATAATAAAAAAATAGGGAAGCCTCATTTTTCTGAAAAATTCTGTTGGACTATTTTGAATGTATGCATGGATAATTCTGGATAAGCAAGATCTTAATGTAAGAACTGCCCGAGGTTTTCCAGAGGGAATTCATTATCATTGTCACGAGAGGAAATTGAGAGAAAGTGGTCCCACCTGTCGTTGGTCCCCCAGGTTGTGGGGAGCAGCCAGAAATTCCTTAATCTGTGAGCTGACAAAGTCCACATCTTGGCAGGATGCTAAGGTGGTTCCAAGGCTTTCCAAAGAAATTTCTGGAAAACAAAGGACAAACAACAGAATGGTAAAAGTTGGAAAGCAAGACTGATAAAAAGTAGAAAGAGTAAAAATAGTCATTCAAAAAAAAAAAAAGACGTTGAGTTGACTTAGGACTGCTTGCTTGTCAAGCACTTTCATGTACTGTCTCTTCTTCAAAGTGTTCTCTGCCCACAAGCTCTGTGCTGCCTGTGTTCTCCCACCTTCCTCTATGCTGTGTGCCCTGCCAGCATAATAATACCTTTTATTACCTACTGGGATTTTTAATTTTCTTATCGTCTCTATGCTCAGAATTTCAGTTCTTGGTAGCAGAGGTTTTCACTGATTATCTATGTACAAATAAGTGTTAATAAGTTCTTATTGACTAAACATGCTCAATGAAAATTGGGTTATTTTGAAGACAATGTCATCTGATATTTTCAAACTTCACAGTATATTGACTTGGTTTATAGTTTAAGAGATTTAACAGTAGTTTTGAAAGGAATACTTTGGCTTCTCTACCATTCTCTCTCTCCGGAAGTGCTGTCAGACTGGTGTGAGGAATGAAGCAGAAAAGTCACATAAGAACTTTCACATACACATTGTGTCTTCAGTAATGAACGCTGAGTAAATTGGGGAAGGAAAGCACCCAGTGGAGGAACACTGGTGATAGAGCATGTCAGGAATCATTCTGTGGCTTCCACCCCCTCTAGAGGTGGTGAGAGTGTTGGGTTCATTATGCCAGCCCTACCCTGGGCTCTTCTGTAGTGTTGGGGTGGAGAAAAGGCAAGTAGGACAAACACTGCTTCCTGTCATCTTTCACTGGAGGCCATGTAGAGTTATTGACTGGGGGCAAGGGACAGCCCTGCAGTAACTTGTGTTTGAAAATTACAGCACATGTCTGGCTGTAAATAGGTGTATGAACATGCAGGTATACAAAGCAATTTAATACCAGACTGGCATCTTTTAATTTAGAATGTCCATCTTGTTACAGAAAGGAGAAAAATCGGCCAGTTGGAATCCACTCCAAAAACTCTGCAGAGCTCAAAGGATTGTAGCTCTTGAGTGGTCATTAGTGATCAGAAAGGATCTATTGGCACAGGAGGAATGGAAAATCTAGGTGTAACAGATAAAGTCTAGTACATTCAGGAGAAATTGTATAGATTAATCTGATTTGAGATGGGAGGGGGCCATAAGGCTATGAAACAGGTGGAACAGAGTAAGAGTAGACTTGATCAGAGTAAGAGTCTGATGAGCGAGCATCCACCCCATCCTCAGCTGTCTAGGCAAAAGATCCCCTGAATAGGGCCAAAGCTGCTAGAGTCTATTTAGCTTCATCTTGAGAGAAGGGCAGGAAAGAGTTGGGAAAATCTTGTGCTGCAAGAATATTGATTTGAGGAAGGAGGAAAATATATTATATTATAATATAGCTTCAGGGCCTCCCAGTACTGCTGGCCTTTTGCCTATCTGCTAAATTTTGTCAGATTCAATGAATAGTGCATTCACACCTGGGGACTTGGTTAGGAATCCCAGATATCAGAAAGCCCGAACTGGGGGGAAATTGTGGTTGATCACAAAATAGCCATAATCTTTCTATCTTACTTCTGTCCATGCTTCCCTGCTATGGCAGTTTGCGATTCCCATCAAGACAAGTCTGTTTCTCCATTCTTTGCACCTGGGCTTGCCTTGCAACTTGCTTTTGTCACTGGAGTGTGGTAGAAGTGATAGTATGCTCCTTTTGAGCTTAGACCTCAAGGGTCTTGCACACGTCATTGCCACCACCATGAGAGCAAGCCCCCGATAGCCTGCTGCAGGATGAGGGACTGCAAGGAGCAGAAACAAGCTGTCCTAGATAAGATCATCCCAGACCAGCCAATCCCCAGGACATCTCAGTGAGGCTAGTTGAGATCAGAAGAGTTCCCAATTGAGTCCAACCAAAATTGTCAACTTGCAAAATCCAAAGTTTTTTAGGTGCCCTTTATTTTAAGTCACTAAGCTTGTCATGCTTTTACAGCTGCTTGGTACACTCTTAGTTTTCTGGTTTAAGCATAACAGTCGAGAGCCCGAGGCAGCTCATTGTTAGAATTGTTTTGTCTACTCACACCACCATTATCTTGAACTAATCTTGTGGGTTTGGGAGCCATTGGATGAATGGCATTACATAAGATGCAGAAGGCTGGTTTGTGTATAAGAAGATGAGGCATTGCTCACCAAATCTTCCTGATGTGTGTGTCTGCAGGCTGGGTAGGCCAATTTGGAGAATCAGTACTCTGTACCAAATTAGAGAGTCAATCAATGAGGGGAATTTTGAAAATTACATAAAAGAGTTGCAGGTTGCTAATAATTTGTGGAAAGAGACACTTAATCCTGGGAACACAATGATTTAGGAAATGGTTTTTTCCAGGAAATAATTTAGGATTTGAAAATGATGTAAGAGAGTTGTAGGTTGATAATAAAGGATTTATGGGAGGAAACACTCAATATTGGGAACACTTAATGACTGAGGAAATGTTTTTCTGGGGGGAAAAAAATTTCTGAATGATATAACCACAGTGATAACCATAATCTACTTTTTATTGAACACACGCCACATGCCAGACACTTCACTAGAGTCTTTATATACTTTATCTCATCGAACCCTTATAACAATACAATCCTCAGAGAGAGATAAAAATTTCCATCTTATTGGTCAGTATACTGAGGTTCTGAAAAGGTTAAAAATTTTACCAAAAGCTGCATTAGTAGTTAAGTAGTGGAAGCTGAATTCAAACTCCATTTGGAATGGATGGTTACAGTGTGAAAGGTTTGGTAGAGGTCATGTGTAGAGAGAGGAATGAAAATTTGTAAATTTGTAAAAATGTAAATTTGAGTGCTCTGTGGTTTTTTTTTTAACAATTAAAAAAAAAAATGATCGATTATTTCCTGCAGTCAGCCTCACAGGAGTGGCCCAGTGGAATGGAAGCCAAGACATAAATTGGCATTAAACCAGTGCTATGGTTAAGAGGCTGCTATTTGCACTCTAGTTATTTATTTATTTTTTCCTTCTCTAGAACAGAACCTCCAATTTTTGTCAGGCATGTATTTATCCTAAAGGCACTGTACTCAGCAGTTTCCCTTGCAGATAGGCTGTGGCCCTGTAACTTTGGGTCAAATAAAGTTAAACAGATGGGAGCGTTTTTCTAACCACTTCTTCTTCCTTTGCACTGCAGTGCAGACAAGCTGGAACCTGCACCACAATTTTTGGTCATAAATTAGAAGGTACGGTCTCTGAGCTGAGAAACCAACCTTCTCAACAGAGGTGTTGCTGTAACTGTCCATTTGCTGGTTGAAATCCCGACTCAGTTGAATGGTCCAGGCTACATCACTGATCTTCCATAATGATTCTTTGAGCAACTGTTGCATGAGGTAAAAATCAGATATGAATGTGACTGTTTAATGTGTTTTCTTGCTACTTTTCTGTTACAATATATTCTAGAAGTATAAATTGTATATTATATGGGATTATTCCTTTTCCCATAAAAACTTGATTACTTTGAAACTTTTCTTCTTATTTTAGAAGACATACTCTGTTTTGTTCTGAATTTCCAGTAAGAATCAGATCCACAGGAAGTGGAAGTTAACTCCACATAAGTACCTCTGTTTTCCTTTTAAATAAATATTGCCAAAAGACACAATAGAAACTCATCCAATCTGAAACTTAAATTGAAGTTAACAATTTTCAAGGTTTCGGTAGATTTGGAAAAACTCCATTTGTAAAAGTTAGTTTGTTTTATTATATACTAAGAAAAAGAGACATTTTTGGAATAGTGAATTAAAGGCCTTGAAGAACCAATTAGATGTACAAGCACAAGTTGCCAACTTCAACTGGAGTAATGAAATATTCCTCATTTCACCAATTATTTTGAGCCGGGCCACAATCAGTCATCTAAACCCATGTCTTTCTTCATTGAACCATACATGAAGAGGTGTTTTTGTCTTTTTGGATGACAAAATCCATTGCAATTTCTAAAATCTATGATTTCTCCTCTATTTTCTCTGTCTTGAGCTTAGAAAGAACACAGTGTCAAAACCATTGAAAAAGTCTGTAAAGTGTTTTCTTAATAAGAATTCATTCAATGGATCTTTTAAAAAGTAAAAATTGTACAACCTTGGCATTATAAGGGAAGAAAGCAAATGTAGTTTTGGAAAAAGAAGCCAAGAAGTATACTCAAGATTGGAGAAAGGGAAAGGAATGTTCTCAAGGCTTCAAGAACTTTCCTTCCTAGTAAGAACAGTTATTTTAAAATGGTAAGTGAGGAAACAAGGTAGAAATTTTGACAGAGGGAGGGAGAGATAAAAGAAACATAAATATAGGAGGAAGATAGATTCTAGACTTAAGGAACAGGAAGAATAGAGCTGTTGCTTTCAAACCTCATATTGGATAAGACTCATTTATGGGTGTCATTAAGACCTGTAAGCTGTCAGATACTCCCTCTTGGAGATTCTGATTCTAGAAGGGGGGTGTTAGGGGTAGAGGTGCTGTGGAGAGGTCACTGAAATATGACATTTTATGGAAATTATAGTTCACATGATAGTATATTCAAAAGGAGAGACATTACTTTGCCGACTAAGGTCCGTCTAGTCAAGGCTATGGTTTTTCCTGTGGTCATGTATGGAGGTGAGAGTTGGACTGTGAAGAAGGCTGAGTGCCAAAGAATTGATGCTTTTGAAGCATGGTGTTGGAGAAGACTCTTGAGAGTCCCTTGGACTGCAAGGAGATCCAACCAGTCCATTCTGAAGGAGATCAACCCTGGGATTTCTTTGGAAGGAATGATGCTAAAACTGAAGCTCCAGTACTTTGGCCGCCTTATGCGAAGAGTTGACTCATTGGAAAAGACCCTGATGCTGGGAGGGATTGGGGGCAGGAGGAGAAGGGGACGACAGAGGATGAGATGGCTGGATGGCATCACAGACTCAATGGACTTGAGTCTGAGTGACCTCCGGGAGTTGGTGATGGACAGGGAGGCCTGGCGTACTGCGATTCATGGGGTCACAAAGAGTCAGACACAACTGAGTGATTGAACAGAACTGAACTGAACTGATAGTTCACATGAAAAGATGCTCAGCATGCTAATTATTAGAGGAACACAAATCAACTCTAAATGTCCATCAACAGAGAAATGGATAAAAAAGATATGGTACATATATACTGTGGAATGTTACCCAGCCATAAAAAGGAATGAAATAATGCCATTTGTAGCAACATGATGCATCTAGAGATTATCATACTAAGTAAGTCAGAGAAAGATAAATATCATATGATATCACTTTTATGTGAGATATAATTTTTTTAAAGATACAAATGAAGTTATTTATAAAACAGAAGTAAACATAGATATCAAAAACAAACTTATGGTTACCAAAGGGAAACATAGGAAGGGGAGGGATAAATAAGGAGCTTGGGATGAACACAAGCACATCTACTGTATAAGATAGATAGCCAGCATGGGGGGCTTCCTAGTGGTGCTAATGGTAAAGGACTTGTTCACCAATGCAGGAGATGTGAGATATGTGGGTTTGATTCCTGGGCTGGGAAGACTCCCTGGAGGAGGGCGTGGCAACCCACTCCAGTATTCTTGCCTAGAAAATCCCATGGACAGAAGAGCCTGGCCAGCTATAGTCCATAGGGTCACAAAGAGTTGGGTACTACTGAAGTGACTTAGCACAACCAACAAGGACCTACAGTATAGCACAGGGAGCTCATCCCAATATTCTGTGATAACTTATATGAGAAAATAATCCAAAAATGAATGAATATATGTGTATGTATAATTGAATCATTTTGCTGTATGCCTGAAAGTCAGACAATACTGTCAATCAGCTATACTCCAATAAAACTAAAATACTAAAAAAAATCTAGCAAATTTTATAATCAAAATCCTAAAAAGTTATTTGATAGGTACTTTTTAAAATATAAATTTAAAAATCATTAAAAATATCCTTAGCTTGCTTTAAAAAAAAACACCTTTTCTGTAATAAAAAGTAATAAATATACCCCCTCAAAACTGCCCCCAAACAAAAACAAACTACAATGAGGTACTACCTCACACTGATTAGAACGGTCATCTTTAAAAAGTCTACAAATAACAAAGCTAGGGAGGGTGTGGAGAAAAGGGAACCTTCTTACATTCTTGGTGAGAATGTAAGTTGGTACAGCCCCTGTGGAAAACAGTATGGAGGGTCCTCAAAAAATAAAAACTAGGATTGCTATATGATCCAGCAAGCCTGCTCCTGAACAAAACTATAATGCCAAAAGAGCACTATTCACAACAGCCAAGACACAGAAGTAATCTCAGTTCAGTTCAGTTCAGTTCAGTCGCGCAGTCGTGTCCGACTCTTTGCGACCCCATGAATCGCAGTACGCCAGGCCTCCCTGTCCATCACCAACTCCCGGAGTTCACTCAGACTCACTTCCATCGAGTCCATGATGCCATCCAGCCATCTCATCCTCTGTCGTCCCCTTCTCCTCCTGCCCCCAATCCCTCCCAGCATCAGAGTCTTTTCCAGTGAGTCAACTTTTTGCATGAGGTGGCCAAAGTACTGGAGCTTCAGCTTCAGCATCATTCCTTCCAAAGAAATCCCAGGGTTGATCTCCTTCAGAATGGACTGGTTGGATCTCCTAGTGTCCATAAATACATGAATGGATAAAGAAGATGTGGTACATATATACAATGAAATACTGCTGCTGCTGCTAAGTTGCTTCAGTCATGTCTGACTCTGTGCGACCCTATAGACGGCAGCCCACCAGGCTCCCCCATCCCTGGGATTCTCTAGGCAAGAATACTGGAGTGGGTTGCCATTGCCTACTCAGCCATAAAAAAGAACAAAATAATGCCATTTACAGCAAGATGGATGCAAGTGGAGATTATCCTACTAAGTGACAGTTCAGTTCAGTTCAGTTCAGTCACTCAGTCGTGTCCAACTCTTTGCGACCCCATGAATCGCAGTACGCCAGGCCTCCCTGTCCATCACCAACTCCCGGAGTTCACTCAGACTCACGTCCATTGAGTCCGTGATGCCATCCAGCCATCTCATCCTCGGTCGTCCCTTTCTCCTCCTGCCCCCAATCCCTCCCAGCATCAGGGTCTTTTCCAATGAGTCAACTCTTCGCATTAGCCCACCAGGCTCCCCCATCCCTGGGATTCTCTAGGCAAGAATACTGGAGTGGGTTGCCATTGCCTACTCAGCCATAAAAAAGAACAAAATAATGCCATTTACAGCAAGATGGATGCAAGTGGAGATTATCCTACTAAGTGACAGTTCAGTTCAGTTCAGTTCAGTCACTCAGTCGTGTCCAACTCTTTGCGACCCCATGAATCGCAGTACGCCAGGCCTCCCTGTCCATCACCAACTCCCGGAGGTCACTCAGACTCACGTCCACTGAGTCTGTGATGCCATCCAGCCATCTCATCCTCTGTCGTCCCTTTCTCCTCCTGCCCCCAGTCCCTCCCAGCATCAGGGTCTTTTCCAATGAGTCAACTCTTCACATGAGGTGACCAAAGTACTGGAGCTTCAGTTTTAGCATCAGTCCTTCCAAAGAAATCCCAGGGCTGATCTCCTTCAGGATGGACTGGTTGGATCTCCTCGCAGTCCAAGGGACTCTCAAGAGTCTTTTCCAACACCACAGTTCAAAAGCATCAATTCTTCTGCGCTCAGCCTTCTTCACAGTCCAACTCTCACATCCATACATGACCACAGGAAAAACCATAGCCTTGACTAGAGGACCTGTGTTGGCAAAGTAATGTCTCTGCTTTTGAATATGCTATCTAGGTTGGTCATAACTTTTCTTCCAAGGAGTAAGTGCCCTTTAATTTCATGGCTGCAGTCACCATCTGCAGTGATTTTGGAGATCAGAAAAAGACAAATATCATATGGTATCACATATATGTGAAATGTAAACTATGACAAAAGTGAGCCTATTTATGAAATAGAAACAGACTCTTGGATATGGAGACCAGACTGGTGGTTGCCCAGGGGGACGGGGAGAAGGAAAGGATGGAGTGGGAGGTTGGGATTAGCAAATGTAAGCTTTTATATATAGAATGGATAAACAACAAGGTCCTACTGTATAGCACAGAGAACTATATTCAATATCCTATGATTAACCATAATGGAAAAGAACATTAATAAAGAATATATATGTATATATATAGGTATGTATAACAGAATCACTTTGCTGTACTGCGGTAAATCAATAAATTCAATAAAAAATAAAGAACTCATAGTTAATTTCTATATAGGTGGTTTATGCACTGAAATTCTGTTGGATTAAAAGCTTCCTGGCTGTGGGCTCCTTGATCTTCTCTGGACTCCTAAAACCAATGTGCTGTTTGTAATGCTAAAGTCCAAGTCCTATCTTACAGTTTTGGGGATTTGACGTTATGGCACTGTTGGCTGTCAAAGTCCAAAGAGTTATGGATGAGAGTAAGATTCTTTTCTGGAAAAGGGGTGCAATGTGGTCTTTTGGTGTTTAGACATCAGGAAAAAGATAATGAGAAGCAGATATAGGAGGAAATGGAGTTGTATTTAGGAGCAAAGAAGTGGAAATTATGTTAATTTCTGTTTCTCTATATGAATGGTGAAAGAATGCAATTGCAAGGAGAGGCGAAAACTTAAAAATTAGAGAAGATTTAAGAAAGAGGGAGAAAAATATTAGTAAGTAAAATCTTCAAAACTGTCCTAGATTCTGAACCAGATTGAAGACTAAAGATTGTTGTTCAAATTATGGTAATTTAAAGAGCACATGTTGACACGATCATATCTAATAGTCTAGCAATTTTCTCAAGAAAAGGAAATGCTGTTTCCTTCCCTTGGGAATCAAATTCTTTCTGGTCACGGGGAGTAATTTTAGATGGTTTCATCACCCCATCAACAGTTGGTCTGGGAGCCATCTTTACCTGAAGCAGCATGGTCTCCCACAGCACGATACTAGTGTTCTTTCCTAGAAACAGAAATTGATGCAATAAGGGAAAAAAAAAATTCAAGATGTACTTCTCCCTTGCCAGGTTCCCACTGGATGCTAGTGTTCCATTTTCAGTTTTCTCCCTACACAGGATGGTTATTTCTGATTAAAATTACTATGTTAGCAATCTTAAATTGCTAGTTCATGAGGCTTTTTGCCAATTTAAACAGAATTTACTGAATGATAGTATTTTAATATTCTAGCATAGATGAATAGTAACATTTTAGAATAATACCAAAAGAAAACTTCTCTAAATACAAGGAAAAGACCAGATCACAAGTAAAAGTTCTTGCTAAGTATGTAACCCACCTGGCCTTCTTACAATATAAGTATTTGGTAGAGAAATGGAACCTGAGGAGTCTAGGACAAAACAGAGCTGTCCACCTTGCATATCAAGTTCACTGTTTTTATTGTCTAAAATGAACATTCATGGCTTAAGACACAGAAGGGGTGCCTTGTCCTTCGTGCTCTTGCCTCCTTGAATAAGACCTGATCCCATACACTTGTACCTTCCAAAGGCTGTAGGAGTTCAGGTATGCGTGTTTTCCACAGCTCTACTAAATTTGGGTGAATTATCTCAGGCAATATCTTCAAAAGTCCTATTGCACCAGCCCCACGCAATTTCCCCACACTAGCGAGCATAGATATTACCTGGAGGATGGAAGAAAAATTACTGATCAACTCAGGGGTATATAAAAAGCTCACTGACATTTTCCTTTTAATTATTGTTCTGGATTCCCTAGAATCCTTCATTAGATAATCTTTTAACAGACCATCACAGACTATTCTTACTTATTCTAGAGAAAGCTAATACATCCATCTGTCCAGTTTTTTTTCTGCAGATAAAAGTGAAAAAGTAAATGGAAGGCATCAACTGAAAATAAATGAAATGTACTAACAGATATATCTGTGAATTAAATAAGGGCACGTGGAGATACAACTGGAGTAATTGACACATATGTGGCCCAAAGGAGAGAGAGAAATCTAAACAACAGATATGCAATTTGCTCGAATCGTTCTTATGGATCAGATTCAGTTTATACTTATTTAAAAATCATAAATGAAGTTTTAACAAACATTTCAGAGTTAAGAGATAATCTTGCCAGGAGTAAATTTTCATGAGTGTCATTAATATAGCAGAACATTTATTATGCCGTTTTAGTGTTTCTTTTGGTTTGGAGTATCTTTGTCGCTTTTACTATCATTTATTTGGAACTGGAAATATTTGCATTGGTTTAAACTGATCCCATCTTGGTTTTTCATAACTCACTCACCAGAAGTCTGGCCAGTAGCTGTTGTGGTGAAGGAAGTTTCACTAGAAAGAGAAAGCAATTTTCATTACTGTTATGGGGGCTAGAAAAATTCAGATTGGGGTGGGGTGTATGAATGAAGCCCTGTAGCCCTTCAGGAAACGAGTCTCTCATAAGAGAAATGTTTTGCTTTGTTTTTGAATGTACAAACCAGCTCCTGTAGAGATGACAAGTGCTGTTGATTCTTTGGCATTATTCTTCTTTCTTTCCTCTGCCATAAACAGAATCCTGATGATATTAAACAGGTATTCCAGCGTTCCTGTATATTCCGCAGGTACCACGAAAGTCAGGATTCTGGGCCATAGCACCTGTGGAAAACAAGGGCAAGATGCAAGTCCTGCTTGTTCTTTTCCATTATTCCTCCCTGGTCCTCACTGTGTGTTTCCCTCTAGTTTAGAAAACTTCCTCTCACTTGTTATTATTTTGCTCTTTGGGCCAAATCAAACTGAAATCATGAAATCCAGTCTCTGCTGAGCACATTCATTTTCAGGTGCTACTTGCCCCTAGTGTCAGTGTTCTCTCTGGGGTTGCTGCTGGAATCTGGGACAGGACAACTCTTCACTGTGGGTCACTGCAGGAAGCGCCAGGCTCCACTCACCAAGTGCCATTGAGCCCCTTGTCAATATGACAACCCAAAATGCCCCATATATTTCTCCAAACTCCAAGACTGGAGTGGAACTCTCCAAAGTGAGAATGATTGGGAATGGATAGCGAATGGACTGTGTTGCTGTCTGTGCTCCAGGTGCTAACTTCTGTAGTCTGTGTGTTTCACATTCCTTGGAAAACTTGAATATGGTTCACGTCCTAATGGAAACCTAGGTATCAACTTGGACTCTGCCTTTTGTCTTGCCATTTGTATTTAATCACCAACATGCTGAGTTGCTTCAGTCATGTCTGACTGTTTTTGACCCCATGGACTGTAGCCTGCCAGGCTCCTCTGTCCATGGGATTCTCCTGGCAAGAATACTGGAGTGGGTTGCCATGCCCTCCTCCAAGGGATCTTCCTGACCCAGGGATCGAATCCAAGTCTCTTATATCTCTTGCATTGGCAGGTGAATTCTTTACCACTAGTGCCACCTGGGAAACCTCACTGAATCACCAAGCCTGGACCTTTTTCTCATTATAAGATTTCTCATGCCCTTCCATATTTCCCTTCCTACTTTTATGACCCATATCCAGTCCCTATGAATCTCATCTCATCTTATATATAATCTCTGTGCTTAGACTACTCATGTCAGTTCCTATAGTTAGCAAATGTTTAGCCCTTGCTTAAAATTTCCAGTGGCTCATCAAGGACAAGGTAGGAATCTAGCATTTCAGACCCTTTATGATTCTGACTCTAGACTACTTTTTCATCATTTACTACTAGATCAGAAATTCCCCAAACTTTAATATGCATCAGAAATGTTGGAACTTATTTGCATGCTGATTCATGGACCCCATGCCCAGATATTCTGACTCATTTAGGTCTGCCGTGTGACCTGGAAATCTGCATTTTAAATAAATATTGCAGGTAAGCAACAATCACACCTTAAAAACCATCCTAGATAAAGCCTCTGACTCACTTAAATTGGTCTGTAGATTGTTTTCTGGCTGTGCCATATATTTCTGGCCATTAAATCCTTTCCCAGGTTGTTTTTCTTAAGCAAAATGCAGATCCTAAAGTTCCTGAGGTTCAGGTTATTTTAGACCTCAAGTGAGGTCTGAGAATGTGTGCTTTTAACACCTTCCCAGGTAAATGGGGGTAAATTTAGTATTCACTGCATTACTACCTGACAATATGTCTAAATACCTTGGGGGAAGAAGAGAAACAATATATTAAGATGCTTATAAACTACCATTTGCCTCCAGATAGAAGAGTATAAGAGTATGTAGCTAATTTAACACCTGTTTTTGAGAAACCATTATGTGCTGGCCTTGAATATTCTCACATAATTTCACTGGCCAGAGCGTCAAAAACCTGATGACAGATGGAGTACCAACTTCTTTATTCCTCAATGGACAAAGCTTTAAAAAGGTGATCAAAGGAACTATGAGTGGTGACAGAAGGCTGTTTACCTGAGGCATTCCAATGACCAGAGGGTCCAGGGTTTTTAAGACCTCCAGGCTTATTTCTCGGATAGATGTTTCTCCCTTTTCAGTCTCCTGGGAGTTAGGTTTTACTGGTTTCTCCTTTAAGAAAGATGAAGCAGGTGACTTGTTAATAATCCCTGTTGTTGGTCTCCTCTGACCTTGTGTTCTTAGTCTCTGGAGTGGAGGATAAAGTCACTCAGCTTAAAGGGCTTGAGGAACCCAGTGACCTTGGTCTCCAATATCTCATCCCTGCTTTTAAGTGCTCTTTGCAGGAATGGGGAGACAAAAATGCCTCTGGCTTTTTTCATAGAAAAACAAACATTGTGAACTTCAATTACCCCCTTTCTTACTCAGGCCTTTCCCCATTGTTCTCTGGGACAAAAATTTCCACTACTTCCTATGGAGTGGACTGCAATTTCACTTGCAGTGAGGCTGAAAGATCACTGAGATCTTAGACATGTGTTTTTCAGGCTCTTCATCCAAAGGACCAATGTAACAAGTATGGATGTTTCCTGTTTTCTAGAAACAATTCACTTTCTCTTCCTCTCTCCAAACCAGGCCCCAGCCTTGGAGGCCAGGTTGCCTCCTCTCTAGGGAAAACTGATTTAACCTACCTTGCATTTATGATAAGTTAGAAATGGTATCAGTGGAAGGGAACTGAGAACACTAGATGCTGAAAAATTTATTAATAAAAGTGATAAAGCTTAAATATGACTTTAGTTACTAAATTGAACTGCAGGTATTTTTAAAAATCCAGTTGAGTCAACTGCACTTGTTGCAGAGCAGCACCCAAGATGGCACCCTCTTCGTACCAGATTCTTGTTGGACATTGAAAACTGGGTGAAGATGTAGTCAATCAGTGGCCAGCCTTCCCGGGCTTCAATGTAGCATTTTTCACACATGGTTTGGATGAGGAGGAGGGTGGAGTTCCTCACCTAGAGTAGGGAAAATGCATTCAGAATATTTAATTTCTTTGGGCAGAATGGAAATTTAGATACTCCTATTCTGTAATCTTTATGGGTTGTTGAGCGGGAATCTTAAAAAAAACAAAACCAAAACTCTATAAATTGAATGATATTACTGTAATAGATGGGGCTTCTCAGGCGGCTCAATGGTAAAGAATCTGCTTGCCAGCCAGCAGACCCCAGATTTGATCCTGGGGTCAGGAAGAGCCCCTGGAGAAGGAAATGGCAACCCATTCCAGTATTCTTGCCTGGGAAATCCTATGGATGGAGGAACCTGTTGGGCTACAGTTCCTGGGGTTGCAAAAGAGTCAGACATGACTGATCGACTAAACAACAACAACAAATACCCCCTGTTGGAGCAGGAAGTCATCTATAAGGTTATGATTTAAGCATCACTAGCAAAGCTGTCTTTAACCAAAGTCTTTCTTTCTAGTTTCCATGACATATCCTGGCTAAAACACTCAGTTCAGTTCAGTTCAGTCACTCAGTCGTGTCTTACCCTTTGCAACTCCATGGACTGCAGCACGCCAGGCTTCCCTGTCTTCACCAACTCCCAGAGCTTACTCAAACTCATGTCCATTGAGTTGGGGATGTCATCCAACCATCTCATTCTCTGACATCCCCTTCTCCTCCTGCCTTCAATCTTTCCCAGCATCAGGGTCTTTTCCAAGGAGTCTGTTCTTCGCATCAAGTGGCCAAAGTATTGGAGTTTCAGCATCAGCATCAGTCCTTCCAATGAATATTCAGGATTGATTTCCTCTAGGATTAGATGGGTTTGATCTTGCAGTCCAAGGCACTCTCAAGAGTCTTCTCCAACACCACAGTTGAAAAGCATCAGTTCTCTAATGCTCAGACTTCTTTATAGTCCAACTCTTACATCCATACATGACTGCTGAAAAAACCATAGCTTTGACTAGATGGACCTTTGTCAGCAAAGTAATGCCTCTGCATTTTAATATGCTGTCTAGGTTGGTCATAACTTTTCTTCCAAGGAGCAAACATCTTTTAATTTCATAGCTGTAATCACCATCTGCAGTGATTTTGGAGTGCCCCCCCCCTCAAATAAAGCCTTTTCCTTTTCTGTTTTAGCCTATGAAAAGGCTAAAACACTGCCTCACTTAAAAAATCCTCAGTGAAAGATGGCACATTGAAGTAAAGTTCCACAATTCCTTATCCACAAACTCAAACTCTAAATGACACTGAAAACTGGAATTTTGTTTCTTAAATTTGGTTCCAAGTTGGTGGAGACAAGCTGAACTATTTTAAAGCTAGTTGTTGTTATTCAGTTGCTCAGTCATGTCCGATTCTTTGCGAGCCTATGGACTCTAGCATGCCAGGCTTCCCTGTCCTTCACCATCTCCTGGAGCTTGCTCAAACTCATGTCCATTGAGTTGGTGATGTCATCCAACATCTTTACCCATTCTATGTAGTGTGAATATGCATAAATTTTCTTGAAGAAATCTTAATAGGTTTGACTGTGGGCTACTATCACAGTAACACTTTTTTCAAATCTGAAAAATTGTAAATTCTGAAAATGTCTTGCTCTATGGATTTGAATAAATGGTATGAATCTGTGTCACAAATTTTTTAATAATTTGTCTTCAATTCATTTATTGGATTGTTTCCCTGCAAGATAGAAACCTCAGATCTAATTCCTTAGTGAATGGGTCTTTTAATGGAGGGTACAAAGAAAACAATTTTCCACAGGGAAGCAGGGTCACAAGGTTGCACACACGAACTCTGTAATCTCCCTAACTGAGGAGAAAGAGGTAAACCTTCTCTCTATATTTGCCCAAGGAGTGAGCACTTTCCTGGAAATTTCTTTTATTCTACCCTAAATCCTAGCAGTGCTTCAGTTGGCTTGTTCAATTACTGGGTCAGGTTTTTATATATAATCACTCCATTATTATTTATTGCATAGCTTTGATTATTTTAACCATAGTTATTGGTGACCAAAGCCTCTTGGGGGAATTTTATCCTCTTCATTGGCTTCTGCATAGGGCTTTGATCCAAATAAAATACGATTTTCATGCAAAATAATAAACCTATATGCAGGTTAGGAAGCAACAGTTAGAACTGGACATGGAACAACGGACTGGTTTCAAATAGGAAAAGGAGTACATCAAGGCTGTATATTGTCACCCTGCTTGTTTAACTTATATGCAGAGTACATCATGAGAAACGCTAGGCTGGAAGAAGCACAGCTGGAATCAAGATTGCCGGGGGAAATATCAATAACCTCAGATATGCAGATGACACCACCCTTCTGGCAGAAAGTGAAGAAGAACTAAAAAGCCCTTTGATGAAAGTGAAAGTGGAGAGTGAAAAAGTCGGCTTAAAGCTCACCATTCAGAAAACAAAGATCATGGCATCTGGCACCATCATTTCATGGGAAATAGATGGGGAAACAGTGGAAACAGTGTCAGACTTTATTTTTGGGGGCTCCAAAATCACTGCAGATGGTGACTGCAGCCATGAAATTAAAAGACGCTTACTCCTTGGAAGAAAAGTTATGACCAACCTAGATAGCATATTCAAAAGCAGAGACATTACCTTGCCAACAAAGGTCCGTCTAGTCAGGGCTATGTTTTTCCAGTGGTCATGTATGGATGTGAGAGTTGGACTGTGAAGAAGGCTGAGCGCTGAAGAATTGATGCTTTTGAACTGTGGTGTTGGAGAAGACTCTTGAGAGTCCCTTGGACTGCAAGGAGACCCAACCAGTCCATTCTGAAGGAGATCAGCCCTGGGATTTCTTTGGAAGGAATGATGCTAAAGCTGAAACTCCAGTACTTTGGCCACCTCATGCGAAGAGTTGACTCACTGGAAAAGACTCTGATGTTGGGAGGGACTGGGGACAGGAGGAGAAGGGGACGACCGAGGATGAGATGGCTGGATGGCATCACTGACTCAATGAACGTGAGTCTGAGTGAACTCTGGGAGATGGTGATAGACAGGGAGGCCTGGCGTGCTGTGATTCATGGCGTCGCAAAGAGTCAGACACGACTGAGCGACTGAACTGAACTGAACTGAATACTATAATTGCTAATTTTAAAAATTTCTCCCATAAAAATTCTATGTCTTTTCCAACATGGAATACTTTAATCAGATAATCAGGAGATACTGAGAAATCTATTGTACATGTAAGACTTTCTATAGATGTTCCCTGACTGGAAAATAGGATATCTCTGCTGAAAATAGGGTTCAGGGTTCAGGGTTATTATTTTTGGAGGAAGAAGCATCATCTTTATAATTAACAATTAATTTTTAAACTATTTAACTAGCACAGCAGAATCATGCTCTAGGCCAAAATCTTTTTTTTTTTTTCCTTTTCCTATTGAGAAGCCCTTGAACTGAATGTGCTTCAGAACTTTACTTTGATAGAGTTTATCTTATTAGGGAAAGATGGAATTCTTTTAAAAGTAGAATTGATCACTGAGCTCTTTATAAATCAGTCTCATAAGCACATCCTTAAAGAGTCGAAACCATTTCATTTACTCCTAAAGCTATCATTATCCAAATAAAAGTCCCCATTAATTCTCTTACTTTAATACTGAGGTCACCCATGACGACTTTGACTGCTTTTTCAATTGAAGTGATATGATCCCTCAATTGGGCTCTGAAAGACAGAGAGAGGAATTGAGAGGCCTGCTTCAGTAGGAGTACAGTATGTTCTGGAAATGTTGAAAACCAATTAGAATTATGGCACATAATTGTAAAGTCTCTTGTCCTTAATATTTTATGTTGTTCACTTCCTTCCTACCTTCTCCTTTTTCAACTCTTTATAGATGTTGACTGCTCTTTTGGTTCTTTGTTACACTTTGTTTAATCTTGTTTAAATTGTTAGATTCGTAAGTGCAGTCAATACATCACACCTAATGGGTTAGCCTTAAATTTTGAAGACCATCTCAGATTTCTTCTGCCAACTCTTCAGTAAATCACAGGACAAACTGAATTTTTTTTTAAAAAAAACTATTATTTTGTTATACAAAAATGAAAGATAATATTTTATTGAATCTAAGGTATCAATTTTATGAGGCATCATTAGTTTATATTGCACCAAGAGTGAAAAACCATAGTGGTTAATGATAATTAAAGATGCTATCAATTATAAGATGCATTCTGAAATTGCAAAAATTAATAGTTTTTGGAATTAATGAAAAATGAAAATTCATTAAATTCTCTTTTCTAAAAGTACAAATTTTTAGAACATTGTGCATTCTTACACCCACCCTCAGTTTATTGGGCCACTTAAACAATATCTCTTTTCAGTTCCAGATTCAATTCTCAAATATTCTATTCCTTTATTGACTGCATCCATAAATATCATGAAAGAACAGAGGTAATTGGAAATGCCTATTTAAAAGTAGTAGATTGATTATAGACAACTAAGAAAACCTAGCTTTACTTGAATATGATGTTCTGTAAACTTCCCAAAGACACAGGATCGAATTAGAGACAATGCACAGATTCAATCTGCTTCTTAATACAAAAGAAACAACTCTGGTGTCATCCCTGTTCTTACCCTCAGCATTGATAGCCGATCTTAACAAAGTCAAGATTCCCATTCGAATGGCTTCATTATTATTTCTCATTTGTTCGTCAAAAAAATCCATCAGGTCTGCGGGGTTTGATGGACTGCGGGTTTAAGAAATATTGGAGTCAAAAGAATTCATTTTCACCTTAGGTAAAATTTTTGTGAATGGGAAGATGATCATTCTATGAATATTGTCAAAGTCACCCTTTGGTTGGTAATCAGATTTTATTAGGCCCATACTTCTTTAGTATACAGAATTTTAACAGTTTGGTCCCTAAGAGAGCTAGGCCTACTTCTGTTCATACCTGTGAATGCAACCTTATTTGGAAGTTAGGTTCTTTGTAGACAGAATCAAATTAAGATGAAGTTGTATTAATTCAATATAGCTGGTGTCTTTATAAGAGATGTATAGAAGACACAGACAGAGACACAGAAGGAAGCCTTGTGAACATGGAGGCAGAGATTAAAGGGATGCTTCACCAGCTGTGCAGCTGGTGAAGCTATGGAGGAAGCAGGGAAAACTGAAGAAAGGTCTGGATAGAGTGGAGAGGGGTGGGCTGGAAACAATAAAGCAAAATAGTTAATTAGGCTGGCACATAGAAAACTGAAAAGTATAGAAACAGAGGGGCTGATTAGGAGAGAACTAGACCATACTAGAAAGGTACGCAGTGAGGTGGTGGAGATGACATATTTTGGAGAGGGTGCAGGTGTGGGAGGTATAGGATTGTTCTTGTCCCTTGCCCTGAGAAACTATACTAGAACATAGTTCTGTATCCTGACCCTGGGACCCTGGTGTTTCCTCTGCAACTTGCGTCAGGTTGTAGATTATAACATAGTGATGGCCAGGATTGTGATGTGAAAGCAAAAAGAAAAAAGAGAGTGAAGGCTGGAGAAAATGGTAAGGGATAAATACCAAGAGTTGACAGGGAAGAAAAAAAGGGTAACATTAGTTTGATAGAGTTTCTAATAGTCACAAATACCAAGAAAAAATGTATTTCCTAGCCTTAGGGCTACCACCTCACACTGGTTTGCTTGGAAATAAACCCAAGCATATATGGTCAATTAATTTTCGACAAAAGACCCGGTAATATATACAATGCAGAAAGATTGGTCTCTTCATGAATGGTGCTGGGAAAACTGAACAGTCATGTAGAAAAGAAAGAAGTCTGATTGTTACCTCAAAAAATACAAATGCACACAAATTAAATAAAAATAAATTTGAAACTTGAACATAAGACTTGAAACTGTAAAGCTTCTAGAAGAAAATATAGAGACTAAGCTTCTTGACGCTGGTCTCGGCAATGAATTTTTGCATTTGACTCTAGAAGCAGAGGTAACATAAGCAAAAATAAACAAGTGGCATTCCATCAAACCAAACAGCTTCTCCTCAGAAAAGGAAACCATCAACAAAATGAAAAGGCAACCTATGAAATGGGAAAAATATTTGCCAACCACATACCCAGTAAGGAGTTTATATCCAAAATATGTCTGGGACTTTTCTGGTTTTAAAACTGAAAGTTCTAATTTCCCAGAAATCCTTCAGTCCTGGGCAGATCAGGGTAATTGGTCACCCCACCTACTGCACTCCTCAGAACAGGTAGGGTATGAGAAAACAGAATAGTGTGAGTCCAAGGAACGTTTGGTGTGTATGTGTGAAAGTGACAAATGTGGCAGTTTGCTCACAATTCATCCTTGTTGTCATCACCACTGAGACATTTTAATTAAAAGCCTACTGGATGCTGAGTCTTACCTAGAATGAGGAAACAGTTTGAAGCTTCGATTTCATTTTCTTTTTCTGGAGGCTCTGGAACTCTGCACACCTGAATGAGAAGAAAAAAAATTAAGGCGGTAGACATGACACATAGGAAACTGGTAACAACGAACAGATTTGACGCATGGTCTTCTTACCTGGTGGAGTAAATTGATGAAGATGGCCTTCCTCAAGGTCTTCGGAAGGCTGACATCGTAAAGGACTGCTGCGGTCAGTATCTGTCTTAGACTCTGGAATAAAAGCTCTCCAAGGTCAGTTGGAGCCTGCCTGCGGAGCGGCAGCCCAGGATGTGGAAGGCAAATGATCCTGTGTTGTGAGGAGAACATACCCCTATCCTTCCAGTGGTTACCCATTTTCTTTAGTGATCTGGTGCCTTACCTTGTTCAGTGCCCCAGCAGCTTGAACAGGAATTCCTTTCTGGAGTTTCTGCCATCTCAGAGGCCTACTGCTTCTCTACCTCAGATTTCCTGGGAGCTATGTAAATTCAGCTGCCCCAAAACATGTTTGAGTTCCTTAACCCCTCCTGAGAATGAACATCCTTCAGGATGATCTTTGGACAACTGTGGGAATCAGTGTCTCTGAGGTGGCTCTCACCTGAGTGACGTGAAAGTCAATCTCTTTGTCTTTGTACTGGTTAAGGAGCCACGGGACCTGGCCCAGGGCGTATTCACAGAGGTCTTCCCGATGGAGCAGCAAGCTCACTGTGGGGCCGTGAGCCTTAATGATGGCCAAAATCTGCAGAGGCAGCAAACAAATACTTAGAAAAAGTATAATACCTAATTATACTTTGCACAAGTATAATGTACTTATGTATATTATAAGTATATTTGTGTATAATATGTATATTATACATATTATGTATAAGTATAATGTATTTACTTAAATTATAATATATAACTATATATTAATAATATATGATATATAATAACTATTATATTTTACATAATTACATAATAAAATATTTCACTATGCTTTTTGCATATTGGGTACCTATTGACCTGGGGAGTTTCTCTTTTGCTATCCTATCATTTTGCCTTTTCATACTGTTCATGGGGTTCTCAAGGCAAGAATACTGAAGTGGCTTGCCATTCCCTTCTTCAGTGGACCACATTCTGTCAGACCTCTCCACCATGACCCTCCCATCTTGGGTTGCCCTGCAGGCATGGCTTGGTTTCATTGAGTCAGACAAGGGTGTGGTCCTAGTGTGATTAGATTGACTAGTTTTCTGTGAGTATGGTTTCAGTGTGTCTGCCCTCTGATTCCCTCCCGCAACACCCACCATCTTATTTGGGTTTCACTTACCTTGAGCGTGGGGTATCTCTTCACGACTGCTCCAGCAGAGCCACTGCACCTTACCTTTGACGAGGGGTATCTCCTCACCGCCACCGTTCCCGACCCTCAACGTAGGATAGCTCCTCTAGGCCCTCCTGGGCCCGCCCAG
>SJXQ01008535.1:254035-355323 GCA_006408695.1 Aepyceros melampus | reverse complement strand
GAAGAATTGATGCTTTTGAACTGTGGTGTTGGAGAAGACTCTTGAGAGTCCCTTGAACTGCAAGGAGATCCAACCAGTCCATTCTGAAGGAGATCAACCCTGGGATTTCTTTGGAAGGAATGATGCTAAAACTGAAGCTCCAGTACTTTGGCCGCCTTATGCGAAGAGTTGACTCATTGGAAAAGACCCTGATGCTGGGAGGGATTGGGGGCAGGAGGAGAAAGGGACGACCAAGGATGAGATGGCTGGATGGCATCGCAGACTCAATGGCGTGAGTCTGAGTGAACTCCGGGAGTTGGTGATGGACAGGGAGGCCTGGCGTGCTGCGATTCATGGGGTCGCAAAGAATCGGACACGACTGCGCGACTGAACTGATGCTTTTTGCACATTTCTCAGTATAGTATTCTTGCCTGGAAGGTCCCATGTACGGAGGAGCCTGGTGGGCTGCAGTCCATGGGATCGCTAAGAGTCAGACAATACTGAGTGACTTCATTTTCACGCATTGGAGAAGGAAATGGCAACCCACTCCAGTGTTCTTGCCTGGAGAATCCCAGGGACGGCAGAGCCTGGTGGGCTGCCGTCTATGGGGTCGCACAGAGTCGGACACGACTGAAGCGACTTAGCAGTAGGAGCAGCAGCAGTATACCAGGAAGAGCTTTTGTCAGTTCAGTCACTCAGTCGTGTCCAACTCTTTGCGACCCCATGAATCGAAGCACCCCAGGCCTCCCTGTCCATCACCAACTCCCAGAGTTCACTCAAACTCAAGTCCATTGAGTTGGTGATGCCATCCAACCGTCTCATCCTCTGTCATCCCCTTCTCCTCCTGCCCCCAGTCCCTCCCAGCATCAGTCTTTTCCAATGAGTCAACTCTTCCCATGAGGTAGCCAAGGTACTGGAGTTTCAGCTTTAGCATCATTCCTTCCAAAGAACACCCAGGACTGATCTCCTTTAGAATGGACTGGTTGGGTCTCCTTGCAGTCCAAGGGACTCTCAAGAGTCTTCTCCAACACCAGAGTTCAAAAGCATCAATTCTTCAGCACTCATCCTTCTTCACAGTCCAACTCTCACATCCATACATGACCACTGGGAAAACCATAGCCTTGACTAGACTTGACTTTGAATATGCTATCTAGGTTGGTCATAACTTTTCTTGCAAGGAGTATGAGTCTTTTAATTTCATGGCTGCAATCACCATCTGCAGTGATTTTGGAGTCCCCAAAAATAAAGTCTAACACTGTTTCCACTATTTCCCCATCTATTTCCCATGAAGTGATGGGACCGGATGCCATGATCTTCGTTTTCTGGATGTTGAGCTTTAAGCCGACTTTTTCACTCTCCTCTTTCACTTTCATCAAGAGGCTTTTTAGGTCCTCTTCACTTTCTGTCATATGAGTGGTGTCATCTGCATATCTGAGGTTATTGATATTTCTCCTGGCAATCTTGATTCTAGCTTGTGTTTCTTCCAGTCCAGCATTTCTCATAATGTACTCTGCATAGAAGTTAAATAAGCAGGGTGACAATATACAGCTTTGATGTACTCCTTTTCCTATTTGGAACCAGTCTGTTGTTCCATGTCCAGTTCTAACTGTTGCTTCCTGACCTGCATACAGATTTCTCAAGAGGCAGATCAGGTGGTCTGGTATTCCCATCTCTTTCAGAATTTTCCACAGTTTATTGTGATCCACACAGTCAAAGGCTTTGACATAGTCAGTAAAGCAGAAATAGATGTTTTTCTGGAACTCTTTTGCTTTTTTGATGATCCAGTGGATGTTGGCAATTTGATCTCTGGTTCCTCTGCCTTTTCTAAAACCAGCTTAAACATCAGGAAGTTCATGGTTCACATATTGCTGAAGTGTGGCTTGGAGAATTTTGAGCATTACTTTACTAGCATGTGAAGTGAGTGCAATTGTGTGGTAGTTTGAGCATTCTTTGGCATTGCCCTTCTTTGGGATTGGAGTGAAAACTGACCCTTTCCAGTCCTGTGGCCACTGCTGAGTTTTCCCAATTTGCTGGCATATTGAGTGCAGCACTTTCACAGCATCATCTTTCAGGATTTGAAATAGCTCAACTGGAATTCCATCACCTCCATTAGTTTTGTTCATAGTGATTTCTAAAGCCCACTTGACTTCACATTCCATGATGTCTGGAAGAGCTTTAGATACCTCCAAAAACCTTTCCTCACTGCTTTCAACCAAACAAGGTTTTCTCAAAAAAATATCTAGGCTAAGATCACTGTATTCATTGTATGATGAAGAGTTATATTTTTATTTGTATCTATATCCATATCCATTTCTATGCTCATTTCAATGTTTGCCCCGCCCTTCTATTTCCCATGGACGGAGAAGCCTGGTAGGCTATAGTCCATGGGGTCGCAAAGAGTCGGACATGACTGAGTGACTTCACTTCACTTAACTTCTATTTCTTTAATCTCATTCTAATGGTCAGTTTATTTTACTATATTAACAAATTTGTTAGAAACTTGTTCTCTTTATTTTTTAAATCATGAAAGTATGATAATAGCACAGTTATAGGAGACTTGGAAAATACAGAACAATGTTACATGTAGCTACACTATATATTACAATTATTTGTTAAGTAAATAAAGATTTTTAATTGGTTTCAATATTAAGCTGTCAAAAATTAATAAAATATACAGAAAAGTAGAAGGATATAGTAGATCTGAAAAGCACCATGTGCCAATCAACATAATTGAGGTTTAAATAATTTTCACACAATAATAGGATACAAATTCTATTCAAGTTCCCACAGACTAAATTTTTTTTAATTAAAATTTTTTTCATGAAAAATATTTAATTTTCTTCAGTATTCTTCTGAATATTATTATTATTCTGAATAATATTATTAAACATCATAGTGCTTAAAATGTCAATAATCTAGAAAATATACTTATAAGTTTATTTTACAAACAATGTGGATTTTTTTCTTTTTGGGGTTTTTTTTTTTAAATGAAGTTTTATTAGGGTATAGTTGCTCTTTTCTTCTGTACAGGAAGATGGATCAACCATATGTATATCTCCTTTCTTTGGACTTCCTTCCCATTTAAGTCACCACAGTGAATTAAGTAGAGCTCCTTGTGCTATACAACTAATGAGAGTATACTAACAAATTAAAAATCTCCCTGACATGAAAAATTCTTTGATTCCATATCACTTCAACCCCACTGTTATCCTCACCCAATTCTCTTTCTCTTTTCTTGCTTGCATGTCAAAGTTTACTGAAGGAGTGGTCTGCCTGCTATCTCCACTCTCTACCTTCCATTTATTTCTCAGTCCACAATACTCTGGCTTCCACATGCATGAAAAGTGAACCCTCACAAAATATAAATGCAATATATATTGATTAGAAAAATTTAGAAATCACAAAAATTAGGATGAAGCAGAAAACATAGTACCCACAGTACTCATGGATAGGCACTATTTGGTATGTTTTTAATACATGTTTTATTTATTTGACTTTTCCCTTTCTCTCTTTTTCTCTATGTATTTTAATTTCTTAAAACTGACCTCATTTTTTAATTGATAGTTCTATATTATGCTTTCTCTACCTAATATTATATAATTTTAATCTATTAGCTAATTTTTCCTATAGAGAAAACCATCTCAAAAGTTAGTGGCAGTCACAGAAAGGAATAAAACTGTGTCATTTGTAGTGATGTGGATGAACCTAGAGTCTGTCACGCAGAGTGAAGTAAGTCAGAAAGAAGAAAACTCTTTGCATATAGTATATTGTAATATACAATGCAATAATATTATATATGAACACATATACTTGGAATCTAGGAAAATGGTGCCAATGGACCTATTTGCAGGACAGGAATAGAGATACAGCTGTAGAGAACAGACTTGTGGGCTCAACGGGGGAAGGAGAGAATTGGATGGATTGAGAGACTAGCATAGACATATAGACCCAGCCTTGCTTAAAACAGATAGCTTTTGAGAAGCTGCTGTATAGCACAGGGAGCTCACTCAGTGCTCTGGGATGACCTACAGGGGTGGGATGGGTTGGAGAGAGGTTTAAGTGGGAGGGGATATATGCATACACATACTGATTCACGTTATTATATGGCAGAAACTAACACAACATTGTAAAGCAATTATACTCCAATTAAAAAATAAAGAAGTTTTAAAAAGCTTAGTGGCTAATAACAATAACCATTTATTTCACTTAAGACTGTATGTCAGCTGAGAGGTGGTTCTACCACATTTCCATGCAGTGGACATGTTTCAAGATTTTCCTTATTTGAGCACCGTAACAATGGCCTCTGTAGATCTGTCTTTGCTTTTTGAAAATCACTCCTTAGTTTCTAAGATCTCATTCTTCTTAAGTCCTCCCAAGTTTTCTTATTTCTTAAATTCAAGGCTCTTTATTCTGTTGGCCAAGATCACCATTTGGGTTTCTTTTGTTTCTGCCTCTTTATATTCACTTTCCTCATCCTACTTCCCCTCCTCCCACTTAACTCACTCAAGTGCCACGTTATCCCATCTCCAACCTATGCTTCAGTGAGTTCCCCCTTCTTTAGCGACTGCATCTCCCCAGCAGTACATGACTTCATAGGCTGCAAGCTCAGTTCTAGGTCATGGCCTTTCTAGTACTCATCGGTTGTTAAGTGTTTCTCTCCCTGTGCTCTCTTATTCCTTTGTGCACCTTCTTATTACTTGCCTAACTCTTGTAGTGAGCAAATTTGAACTGCATTTTGCTTTTCAAGTGGCTTCCATAAAAGACCTCTACAGAGTATTTTAAAAATTTCATGTTTGCTAATGATTTCACTATCCCAGCATGTTAAAAAAAATTAATAGCTCAAAATATAAAGAAGAAACTAGAGAAGGTAGCTAAATGTTAAATCTTTTATAATATAGTAATAAAGAGATTAAAATAAAATATAAATTAACTTACTTAAAAATTATAGCAATTAAGCAAGATTAGGATAGGATTATATATATGAATGTAATTTGTAATCTATTCTTTATAAGGCATTACATTATTATGAAATGGTCAGTCTCAATCTTTAGATGTCATTTTAACTCATTGTGATAGTCATAGACACAGCAAATTTCTGTGGACTGGTGTTTTCCTAATCAATGACTCAGTCCCAATATGGGTTATGATATAGCTAACATTTCATATATTTTGCTCATTTTAGTTATTTATTGTTCTCTTCACACGTAGGCGTGTCAGTTCCATGAGAGTGGGGATTTGGGTCAGTTTAATCTTTGCTGTATCTCCAGTATGTGGAATGATATCTGACATATCATGGGGACTCAACAAATATTAGTTGAAATAAACAAGTAAATAGTGATTTGAAACAGGAAAAACAAAAGACTTAATAAACCAGATAAAATATAACCCATCACTTTCCAAAAGAACTAAGATGAATTATCATGTTAAAAAGAGAAGAGGAAGTTCAATCGGGATGCGAGGAGAGCTAGCTGGAGTCATACTGAGCCTCACTCACTTGCGTGGGCGAGGTCGTGGAGGCCCACTTGTCCATGATATACCGGAACAGCATGAAGATCTTGTCAGAGAGGCGGTTGGCATCCAATCTGGGGTAGGGGAAATCTCTCCAGTGGTTGACATATTTGTAAATGGCTCTGCTGAACTTCTCTAGGGCTGCATTTAAAAACAACCACAGACTGAGAAAAATATCAAGAGGGGATGGGCCATAATATAATCTGAGAAGAGCATGCTGATGATTAACAAATGTGTATTAATTTCTATAAAATCTATGACAGTACCAAATGAATTTATAAAAAAGTGCTCCAGCCGCTTTAGTGAAATGTAAATTAAAACCATAATGAGATACTGCAATGTACCATCTGGAATTGCTATCATTTCAGACAGTCAGTGTCACGTATTGACAAGACTAAGGTACAGCTGGTATTTTGACATTTTGCTAGTGAGAGTATGAACTGCTGCAAACACTTTAGAGGATGGTTTGACATTATCAACCAAAGTTGAATATGCTTTACCTAGGACTTAGAAATTCTGCTCTGAGGTAGATAGCCCTTAGATATGCATACATATAGGCACTAAAAACCTTGCACAAGAATGTTTCTATTCACTTTTTGGTAACAGCTTCAAACAAAAAACATCCAAATTATTTGTCAACAGGTAGGATGGGAAAACTATCATATAGACATGTAACTGTAAACAGAGATGAAAAGGGACTCCATGGACACAAAACAACATGCATGAATCTCACAAATAGGCAAAGTTAACCTGTTGTGTTAGAATCCACAATTGTGCTTACTCTTGGAGAAGATGGAGAGGGTGATGATTGGGAAGAAAGATGAAGGGGGCCTCTAAGGAGTTAGTAATGTCCAGAGTTTTAACCTGAGTGTAGGTCAAATGGATGGCTGACTTTGTGACAACTCAGCACTTTGTATACTTATGGTAATTATGTTTTTCTCCATGTACATTTTACTTTAATAAAACTTAAAAATCTTGAGCCTGCAAAATATCATATATATCTGCATCAGGTCATTAAATAATTGTTTTTTCCTTCAGCTCCTCATGCTATCCCTTGTATTAGATAGTAAAATATAGTTTACTCTCTCAAGGATATGGCACACAATACTATGGAAAAGATGCCGAGTAGCTTAGCTTTAGAACTGGTCATTTATTGGGTTATTCCTCCCCCTCCAGACGCTCTCATATAATCTCATGTTATATTTTCTCAAATCTATTTTGTGTGTGTGGTATACATACCTTGTTTGTTGATATCCTGAAACAACAAACACAACATCTGTTTCTTTGCTGATTGCTTGCACAGCTAGATGGATAGCTATTAAATTGTATATATTTTCTTTATAGTATAGATATGTAACCTTAACTGGCAGTCAGGCAAATGTTGCTTTAGGACCAAAGAGCACTTAGATAACTTTATAATACACAGATAAGAATTCCCTTATTCATTGCATTGTGATTTCTGATTTTGTTTTCTTTTACCTTCTTGTTTATTAATACTGCAGGTAGAAATGCACTTAGAGGCACCAAATGTTGTTTTGCTGGAACACAATGTTAACTGTGATGGTAAGTAGGGAAAATAAAAAAAATATTGAAAACTGCTAATCTAGTATTGTAGTTTGAGCCCTTTACTTAGACTGTCATACTCACATCTTGTCTCTGCCAAGTATTGGCTATGTGATTGCAAGCAAGCTGTTTAACCTTTCTAAGCCTCAATTTCTCATCTGTAAAATGAACTGAAATAGTTATCCACTCAATGCAGTAACTGTAAGGGTTAAATGAAACAATAATCTAAAAATACCCATGGCAGTACCCAGGTAGATAGTAAATTCTGAACATTTATCAGGTACAAATCTTACTTTCACTGAGGACAGATAGGAAGAAATGGGCAAAATAGAACAGAGAAGACTTGGATGATAAGTAAAGAAGACATTTCTGACAGCATGGGCCTTAAAATATTATAAAATAATAGTCACAGAGATGTCAGTGGTGGAAGGAATCTCAGAAGTCACTTCATTTGTTGTTTTAAGAGGTGAAATTGAGGTTGAGAGGACAGAATCACCTGATGGCTCAGTGACTGATCAGAGGAGAGTCCAGGTCTTCAGACTCATCCAAGAAGCCTCTTATTGTGCAGAGAATGCTTTTTCCAGGAACTGAAGGGCATGTCATTCTCTGCAGACTGTTGATTACTATAGATGTCTTTCAGTTTTGGGGTAGAAGGGACTTGTGACCATTGTTTGTTTACCCATTTTCCTTGATTTTATGATTGCTTGTATTTTTATTAGGTTGTTTACTTATCATTTTCACAATATTGCATTACAAAGAGATTCCAAAATTTAGCCCATAGCTAAGAGCTAGTAAGATCTCATAATCACTAGAGAAAGTGTGGTCCAGTTGAAAAAGGAGACTAGTAGAAACTGACTACGTAGGACAGTGGAAAGAATGTGGACTGGGTGGTCATATAGATCTGAATGCCACCTCTCCATCACATTGACTGTCATGACTTTGAGAGAAAATCACTTAACTCCCTTGACCCTCAGTTTCTCATCTGTAAAATGGGCTAATAGTACTTTGTAGAATTGCAGTGAGGATTGATAGGGGTAACTCCTGGCAGAAGGCCTTCCATGTGGAAGGCCCTCAGTAAATGGTAGATACTATTACGCAAAAGGCAAGAGTAAAAGGAAAAATAAGACATTTGCTCCACTTATAGTCTGGTCTCAACAAAGGGGGAAACCACAGGGATACCCACCAATGCAGAAAGCGCCTTTCATCCTCTCCTCCTCGGTCAGCCTGAGCATGGTTTGCATGGTGAGCAGGGTCATCATCATGAAGGGAATACTCTGGGACACTGCAGGAAGGGCACAAGAGGAAGTTCTGTCACAGCCCCACAAACCATCATCAGGTAACAAGCCTTGCAAAGCAGATGAGGTGTGGTGGGAAGCCATTCTGCCCCATGCCCACCCCCGATGCCAGGCTGTACAGTAAGTCTCCTACATATGAATCTTCAAGTTGCAAACTTTCAAAGACGAGAATGTGCGATTGCATGTCCAGTCTCACACGCCAGTTCACGTGTCTGGTATACAATGTCATGTGCAAGCAGATGTGTTCTTTACCGTCCACTACTGTAGACAATCAGAAGTACAGTGTTTTTATTCCAAGCCCATCATGTCTGGAAGCAAGCACAAAAGCTGTGGTGATGTAGCTTGGGATTGCTGTACTTTTCAAGGTACTGTACAGTAAGATTAAAATATTTTCTTCACATTTTGTGTTCATTTTTAATGTATTATTTGTATGAAAATTATTATAAACCTATTACAGTACAGTATTGTACAGCCGACCATGCTAGGCTAACTTTGTTGGACTGAACGAACAAACTGGGCTTACAAACATGCTGTTGGAATGGAACTCAGTCACATCTGGGGGACTTACTGTAGTTAAAGCACCTTAAAATAAGGTGCTTTCTATCAGTTGTCTACCTGTTGCTTCATAGCAGTTACTTACTTGGATAATTAGTTCATTAATGTTCCTCCCTCCCACCAGAACTTGCCTGTATCCCCAGGGCCTAGCCCAGGTGATAGGTGCTCAATAAATATCTGTTAAATAAAGTAGTTTAGAAAAAAGCATCCTAGGAAACCCTTACTTCATATAATAGTTGAGTGGTTTGCAGAATATGGCTTGTGGAAAATGTGCTCTGCAAACACAAAGCCAGATGAAAAGAAAGGTGAGGATGGGAGAAAGAATCCAGCCAAATTCAGAGCAGCGCGGACCCATGACTGGTGAGCAGGCCCATCCAGGCTCACAAACAGTAGCCCAGACATCGCTGTCAGTATTTCTTTAGTACAGAAGGAAGTAGAAGAGACTCTCCCTCCACCCTCCCGGCTCTGCTGTTTGCTCCCATTTGGGTGTAGACAATTAAAATGATGGTTTCCCAGGGAAAATGTAGAGGCTATTCCCTCCGTACCGTAGCTAGTTGCCAGTTCAGCCAGGGCAAGCACAACAAACTCGTTTGGTAGCTCCAGAATCCTGAAGTTACTTTGTACTTCATACATTACAGAGTTGAAGTCATGTGCAGCAAGAGACACCAATACCTCCCCAGCTAGCATTCTGATTTCTCTGAGGATCTGAAGAAGAAAAGAAAAATAACAATAACAACCAGCAAGGATCAGCAGAGGGGAAATAGTTGACATAATATTTATAAGTTCTCTACCTTTTCAATTGAGGGAGAACAGGCTGTTACAAACCATGTGTGGAAGACTCTAGGGCAGATGTCAGCAGCTGGGAAGTAGAGGTAATTCAAAAGCACCTCAAAGCCAGGTCTTCATAGAGTTCTTGTAAGCTCGAGGCAATGCATATTTTCTAGCTAATTAATCAGGTACCATGAACTTAAGATTTATGTTTAAGTGATATGAATTACTGAAGGGAATAGAGAAAGAAAAATGGGCTGGGAGTCCAGAGCTTTGAGTTTTAGTATTGTGCTGATCTAATTATCCTTAACGGAGATATTTGGAGGGGCCTTTGTTTTTGGTAATGGTGAATGAAGTCAATTTGATCCATTTTCATGCTGAGAAAAAGAAAAAGTGCTGGGCAAGATATTAAAAAATATACTTATAGAAACATCAAAGACAATGACAATATAAGGTGGAATGAATTACTGAATTGAAATCTGGACAAGACTGGAAATCCAGAGATATAAACCCTGCCTTTGGGACTGCTTGCAGCTTTTCGGGACAATAGTCAGAATTCAGGGGCAACCAATAGTGAGACCCTGGTTATCGTATGTTTTACCTTTCAGGCTTAAGACCCCAAAGGGCTGCATTGATATGGAAGGTTAAATTGGCTCTCCAAGGACTATTGAGTCACGGAAGTTGCCCAGGAAAATCCCAAGCCCTGAAGTTAGATTGCTTGTGCCTTGGCAGGTAAACAAGTAAAAATCATTTCTGGAAAGAAATAATGTAAGACTCAAACTACTTCTACAAATAATTTTTCAGATACAATGCCTAGTATACATGGACAATTAGCCATATGAAGAGATAGGAATTCGCATGGGAGCCAAGAAATCTGGGCTCTAGTTTATTCATTCTGTTGATAGATAGCTGTGTTACTTTGCAAGCCATCTCTCTAAGCACCAACTTCCTCATCTAAAAGTGAATGGGATATTACTTCTAAAAGTTTTCAAAGCTCCTCCTTGGTTTCCTCATCTGTGATGGGGTAAATAATATCCAAGTTACCATGAAAAACAAATAGAAGTGATCTATGGTCCTTGTAGTGATGTAAAAAATGTTTATGGATGTCTACATGGGTGCAGTTGCATCACATAAAGACCTGTTGCTGGCCCTGACACTGATGCATCATTAAGGATCCACTTACATTCTCGTCTCTCATGTCCTTAGAAGCATAATAAATCAACCTTTGGACAATTGCATCATCCAAGATGTCGGTATTCTGAATAATGGAAGTGAGATGACCATAAATGTCTTCCTGTGAACATACAAAATTATACACAGAAATTTGAGTTGCAAAACTAAAAGAGTCAGATAATGTCCAGATGAATAATACCATTAAACTAAGCAATGTATCCCTACAAGATTTTATATATCCTAATTGAGGCTTCCTTAACATAATATGGGCTTCCCAGATGGCACAGTGGTAAAGAATCTGCCTGCCAATGTGGGAGACCCAAGAGACGTGGGTTTGGTCCCTGGGTCTGGAAAATTCCCTGGAGTAGGAAATGGCAACCATTCCAGTATTCTTGCTTGGAAAATTTCAAGGACAGAGGAGCCTGGCAGGCTACAGTCCATGGTGTAGCAAAGAAGTGAACATGATTGAGCACACATGCACTTAACTTAATATGCATCTTTAGGAATCAAAGGCTTATAGGTAAAGCAAAGTTCATTCTAAAACCCGTTTTAATATGACTATATTTCTAAGGCAATATCTAACTGAAGGCAGGAATGGGCTACTTGACATACTCAAGTCTCTTGAAATTCTCTGTTGTAGGGCCTTCAGGGCAATGGAAATGCCCATCACCCTAACTGTTGCTTTTACGACCAAAGAGCACCTATAGCATTAAGGAATATGATGTGATTCCCAAAGAGGCTGCAAAGTTATGCAACTTGTTCCTAAAGGGGATTTGTAAGCCCTTACTTCATCTATGCCTTTGTGGAGGAGAAGTTGTGAACTCCTTTCCACAGAGCTGCAGCCTCTGGGAACTACATGGCTTGAGCAGATGTTGTATGTGAGGGCTCTTCTCAATTTCTTAGTGGTCACAAGGCCTTTGGAAGATGAGAGACTACTCTTCTGAAATCTCCAAGAGCCTCAGGCATGTTACCTTGAGGTACTGTGCCTGTGTTTAAGGTGTGAGATAACTCACTTTGCGTACAGGATTCTAATATGGAGTCAGGGTTGAGAACCACTGGATTTAGAGATAAAGATGCAGGCATTGCCCTTCACAGGGAGGTTACATTGAATAATGATTAGGAGCATTATTTTGGAGACAAATGGGCTTGTCTACTGTTCTCAAGAATGTTACTTCTCTGGGCCTCACTTTTCTTAGCTGTCAAATGGAAATAACAATACTGATATCACAAAGTTGTGAGGAGTGAGCATTATTGTTTGGAAAGAATCCAGTGCCCTCGATGGTATTCTACGAAGGATAGCATTGTTATTTTACAAAAGGTTTTTGAAGCCAGAAAAACCTTCAAATCTCAGAGAAATCCATCTCTATTGTGAAACAGCACTACAGATGGGTCGTTGCTGTCGTTGTTCTGTCGCTAAGTGCTGTCCTTCTCTCTGCGACCCTACGGACTGCAGCACAACTGTCCTTCACTGTCTCCTGGAGTTTGCTCAAACTCGTGTCCATCAAGTCCATGATGGACACACCACGTCATCCTCTGTCGCCCCCTTCTCCTGCCTTCAACCTTTCCCAACATCAGGATCTTTTCCAGAGAGTCAGTTCATCCCAGCAAGTGGCCAAAGTGTTGGCGCCTCAGCTTCAGCCTCATTCCTTCCGGTGAATTACTCAGGGTTGATTTCCTTTAGGATTGACTGGTTTGATCTTTGGGAATTTTATCATAGGAGCCCTCAGATTCCTTGCAGGTCATTTGGTCCTGTCCAAAACGTTCATAAAACATTTGGTCTGTACCAAAAATATGTCTGCTAACCCTCAGAGTACACGGGAGTAGGCTCTAACCCATGTGGTTGTGACTCTGACATCCCCCTCTTTCCACATCTATCTGCATAAGATTATGGAAGGGGACATTCTTTTGCTAGCTTCTACAACTGGATATTCTGAATCCTCAAACGCCAAGTGTCATAGTGGAAACATTAAAATGACTTCCTTGAAAAGTGCATTTTCTGAAAAACTGAATACCACTTAAGAAGCCAGAAAGAAAAGAAGTTGAAGCAAAGAAGGATGCAGATGAAATCTTGCAATAACTGGACTATAAAAAGTGAATGGGGAAGAGATTTTTCTCTGTTTTCCTTACCTTGCTAATATTATCTTCCTTGTTCAGCATGCCAAGAGTGAGGTTAATATCTCCCAAAATCTCTAAGATGGACAGAAAAAGAATTAAATATGGCAGAAACCAACGCAACATTGTACGCATTAAAAAAAAAATGCTGAAATGCCCTCCTGTTAATTACTTTGCAGTGTTCACTTCTCTCTCCTTCTTTCTCTCCTTCTCTGTCTCTCTCCTCTCTCTTCTTCTTTCCTTCTCTCTCCCTTTCTTTTCTCTCTCGCTCTCTCCCTTCCTCCTACTTTTCTCCTCTTCCCTCTTGACTCCAGCTCTTTGATGTCAGGAACAGTGTCATTTATATTTCATATATTTGACAATAGAAGGTGCTTTGTATTTTTTCTTCAAAGCCTAAATTAAACACGGAGGGGAAGACACAAGATGCTATGTTCCAATTAATCCCTCCAGTCATGTAGGTATCACTCTATATCCTCTTCAGCAAGGCTCAGCTGTCAGATTCCATGAACTGAGCCCCTTATGCCTGGCTTGAGTAGGGGAAGGCAGGAGTGTAATAGAGCTGGTTATTTTCCACCTCCTTCCTCCATGCTCCCTCCATTCTGCTTATTCACATCCTCTTTTTCTCTGACTTCCCTTCTGGGCCTACCAGCTCTTCTGGTACCATGCTCATGCAACCTTGTTCTTTTCTGAAAATGATCCAAATATTTTTGACTTGCACATTCCAGGCATTATTTGAATAAAGCATGTTGGAAAGCTGAAAAGATATTTGAGTCAAGGGAACTGAGAAATTTCACACCACACGGCAAGTTGGTAGGAGGGATCTTTTTGGATGCAATGATTTTCCACAAGCCTCCAAATCAAACAACATCCCCCTTTCATACAGTCGTTTTTGGCAAAGCAGAATATTTCCAAAGGACTCTGCCAGCATTGAAGATTAAATAAGAAACTGCCTTTGTGTTGTAGCCACTTTCTCTTCAAATAGACTATACATTTTTAAAGAGGTAAAACACAATCATCTCTCAGGCTTCCAGTCCATCCTTGGTCCTTTATAATTATAATTTATAATCTGGTGATTTTTATTATTTTGGAATAAAGGGAGAGTAGAGAGAAACAATCTTACCTTAATATAATTTTTCATAAAACCTTTTCAGGTGTACAGATCTCCCTCAATCATGCTCACTATTCCCCACCATATGTATATGGTCACACAGACACAAAACATCTCACTCCTCAGGTCCAGTGACGCTTACCTGCAGACTCCTCCATGTCCTCAGCCATGTCTTGGCTGCTTCAGGCTCTCTAAGAGACAGCACCTAAGTATCAGAAACAGTAGGCTAACAAGTCCAAGAAACAGGTTTGCAATTTTCTCACATAAGGCTCACATAAGGGTCTCTAAATCAAAGTCCCTCCACCACTCGATTGGCACAATGCTCTGGAAACTTCCAGCGATGGGCTGCTGCTGAGGAAGATGATGCTGTATTCTACCACTGGGACATTTTCTTGCTTCTGAGCTCCTGCTGACCCACAAAATGACTTCATCTCACCAAATAGGGTCCTTTTGGTGGAGACCAGAGTATCTGAGAAGGAAGAAATTAGAGACTGAAACTCAAACCATTTTGGTAGACCAAAGGAGTTCTTCTCCTTAAACGTGGGTCCATTGATCACAAATTTGGAAATGGTTTTCAGTGGTCACTTTACTGGCCTGGTGTTGGTCAAAATTTTATGGTGACCTTGTTAATTGTTCTACCTGGTGAAAGTCAGTCACACAAACTAGGCATGGTCAGTGGACTGGAATGCCCACCACGGGCAGTTGAATGGAATGTCCAACTGACAGCAGGGAGCCCAGACCTTCTCAGCCTCCCTCCCCACTCCCTCTGTCCCTGACTTGATCTGGATACTGCCCTCACCCCAGGCTCGGGCTGTTTTACTCTGACTTCATTCTCTCTTCTTATTTTCAAGTCATTCTTTATCCAGATCTCTTGGCTATAATACTTTCAACTTTACTAGTACTTCAGTCTATTCTCCCCGCACTGGCAAACTTAAATCTATTCACAATTTTCAGTGTATGTCCAGATTGTGTGTTAAGGTGGTAGATGTCAGAGGAAGTACGAGTGGGGTACCAGCAGTCTGTAGGTCTGGTTGTGAAAGGGGCTGAGGAGAGGGGCCCAGGACAAGTCTCAGCTACTGCTGCTTCTCCAGCTATTTTCCCTTCATTAAGGATATTTCAGATTCCAAGACTGGATGCTTTCACCTACACCTTTGGATTCATTGTGCTTCCAGTATTTTCACTCTGGATCTGTTACAGAGGTCTTCAGTAGGCTGGGGATTAGAAGCACTGTCAGCTTCCCAAGTCACATCACTGTTTCTCAAAGTGTGGTTCACAAGTGTGTTATATCAGGAATCACCTGCTGTCCTTATTTAAACATGTCCATCCCGAGGGACACTTCACACCTGGTAAATTACAAAGGGGCTTGGAATTTGTATTTTTAATAAGTACCCTGACTGATTCTTAGGTCCACTAAAGTCTGAGATGCACTTGCCAAGATCTTTGTGCAATCACCCATTCGTGGATAATTGAAAATTTAGCACTTCCTTGGAGGGTCTTCATTGTGTTTTGGTGAGACTAGCAGCTGCTCATCTTCAGAACAATGACTTACTCACCCACTGGAGGATAAGATAAGAATTAGTGGGTCGGAGAGGTGATGAGGTGATGAGAGGAAACCTGAATCTCTTAATGTCTTATAGCGAAATGAAAATGTTAGAAATGATGTGTTTTTAGAATCTTAAAGAACACTGTGAAATAGAATCAGTACTAAGGAAGACAGTGATTCAGGTGACTGTTACAATCAATTTCTTATTCTTTTCATGAATGGTGGTAAATGATTCTTTTGAGTGTCTGTATATAAAGATTTTCTTGATTTCATAGAGGTTAGGGAAGTTAGGAGATGATTGATTTATACTGACTTTGTAATTTATTCATCAGGGCAATCAAAACAACTTTTTGTTAAATGTTCTTTCAGATAAAGCAATTTACCCATAGATCTCTCTTTTCATAAAGCAGTGTTATAGACATACTTTTAAAAAGTTGTTTTCCTATTATTTCCTACTTTTTGTGCTAGGCTAGCACAATATGGGTTTGATTTCTCTGAAGACCTAGAAGCATGCTAAACCCTAATTCTCAAAGCTAATAGGATGGCATGTGCTAACTAATGATGTATTGTTTGATTGCAGGGGAGTTGATGTTCAACTTGCTAAAGAACTAAGGTGTCTCTCTGGGTATGGTGTAACCACCCCCTTTCAGTGTGACTTGTCAAACGATACCACTCAACCCTATGCATACTATGGGAGTGCTATGTTCCCAAATGCAGTGTTATTGACAAGGGTATTAATAAGGCAGTAAAGGAAAAATATAAGTGTATGTGAGAATAGATATGTGAAAATAATATAAAACTATTATAGAAATTAAAATTTTATGAAAATCAAATTTTAAATTTTTGTGGTTTTAATGGTTTCATTATAGAGTACACTTTCTTAAACCTTAACACAAATCCTTTTGTTCTTTAAATGAAATATTGAATCTTATAAAAGATATCAAAAATGAAATTTAGGCTCTGAATTTTTGTTAGTTTCATGATATAAGCCTAATCCCTTGTACTCTAGTATCCAGAAGGGCAAGAAATATGAGATGGTAATTTCACAGACTGATTAAGTATGCCTTTGTTGTTAGTAGTTTCCATTTTCCTCTTTTTATTTTCCCTTCCTTCTTTCCTTCTCTCTCCTCCTCTCTCCTCTCCCTCTTGTCCTCTTTTTGCTCCTTTCCTCCTCTCTAGTCTCTCTGTCTCGTTTCTCTTTCTCTTTCTTTGCTTTTTCTTCTTGTAGTAAGCAATAACAACTAAAGAATGATGTCCAGTATAGTTCACTGTGGTTCAATTCAATACACATTTACTGTCTACTTGTTGGGCAAGAAGCTCCATGATGGAGGTGCTTGAACGTGTCATGATGAGAGGCTATGTTGTAACCTCAAGGAACTTGCAATCAGAGGGGCGAAGCCACCTGATTGACACAACTGACTGACAAATGATCCAGTGTAGTGATAGTTACACTAAAGGCATAAACAAAGAGCCCAGATGGATTGTGAACTCTGTCCACAGAGCACCGGGGTAGTGCTTGAGACAGTCTATATGACAGTGGAGACGAGTCCTCTGCATAACACACAGAGAAACACACTGCCTGTTTTTTCTAAGTAGAAGCCCACAGACCTTCTAATTAACCTATTTTGTCATCAACATGAATAGTAAACATAAGTAATAGCATTTCTTGATTTTTTATTTATTTAACAAGATTTAGACTGCTTTTCAATGTAAATATAAAGTACTCAGCCATGAAACTATGATAAAAATATATTCAAAATTCTTTCTTTCTTCAGAGCAGAATTCACATAAGAAACAAAAGTGAAATGAAGAAATAGTATGAGACTTGGAGTTTAGGAACTTGGAGTATGTCTAAATCCTGCTACAAATTAGTTGTTTTACTCAGGGAAAAGTCAATCTCTCTGGACTGAATTTGAGTTTCTTAGTAGCAAAGGTGAAAGGATCTGGTTAGTTAACCTGAAAATCTTTCCCTGAAGGAAGCAACTTTGTTTTCACCTCCTCAGTGATACCAAAACCATGCCCAGTGTTGTTTTGCATTTCCAAACACTAAATGTATAAAGGGATAACAGAGGATAAAATGGTTGGATGGCATCACAGACTCAATGGACATGAGTTTGAGCAAACTCCAGGAGATGGTGAAGGACAGGGAAGCCTGGCATGCAGAGTTCATGGGGTCACAAAGAGTCGGACATGACTGAGCGACTGAACAACAAATGTATAAGTGAATTGTTTAGACTGCCCTTTTGTGGACAGGGAATTTCTCACCCTCTCCCCTACACAAACCCAGCACGGAGCCTTCCTTCTTCCTTGCCCTAATGGCAGCAGTGATGTTGGGCAATGGTCCCCAACCTTTTTGGCACCAGAGACTGATTTCTTGAAAGACAATTTTTCCATGGACTGAGTCAGGGGGATGCTTTCAGGATGATTCAAACACATTACATTCATTGTGCACTTTATTTCTATTATTATTCTATTAGCTGCACCTCAGATCGTTAGGCATTAGATCCCGGAAGTTGGGGACCACTGATGTAGAGCGAGGAAGTCGGAGGAGCATCTAGGGATTGAATACAAGGTGACCATCGCTATGGACAGCAAGGGAAGGCACATGAACATGTTTTCACAAATGACTGAGCTTCAGTTGGTGATTCTTGATTAATAACCCTCAGGAGACATTAGTTATGAATTGCTAATTTGAAACATGTATAAACAGCAGTTACTTTTCTGTATGTTATTAAGCATGCAGCATTAAAAATTCAGACTATGGTTTTAAGTTATCTCTCAGAAATTCAGAAGAAGCTTAAGAGTTTAGTCTTGACAAGGGAACTTGCTGATGGGTTTATAAAATGGCTTCACTCTCAAGTGACAGATGATTTAGACTCCTGCAGATGAGTAAGTAATTTTCTAGCAAAATTTTTCCCCTTGGGCTTCCCTGGTGGCTCAGCTGGTAAAGAATCAGCCTGCAATGTAGGAGGCCTGGATTTGATCCCTGGGTTGGGAAGATCCCCTGGAGAAGAGAAAGGCTACCCACTCCAGTGTTCTGGCCTGGGAGAATTCGATGGATTGTATAAGCCCATGGGGTGCAAAGAGTCACACATAACAGAGAAAATTTCACTATCTCATAGTAGGCATTTCTATTTTAGTTTTGTTACTAACAGATGTCAGGAGAAGAATACAGTCTGTTTTTGTAATTTGGAGTAGTGAGAGACACGACAGGAGCCCTTTGTACCTCTAAACACCCTGCCTCTCTTGTGGTCTGTCATCACAAGAGTTTGCTTTCTGCTTTCTGAAGCCCGTTTGCCCTTTAGAGATTTTAGAAGGACTAAGTTTTAACTGTCAGTGATTTCTTGGGCCCTCTGGTTGCGTTTTTTTGTTGTTTGCTTATTCTCTAAGTTGTGTACAACTCTTTGCAACCCCATGGACTGCAGCACACCAGGCTCCTCGGTCCTCCACGGTCTCTCAGAGTTTACTTAGATTCATGTCCATTGAGTTAGTGATGCTATCTAACCACCTTATCCTCAGCTGCCCCCCTCTCCTTTTGCCTTCAATCTTTCTCAGCTCTGGGGTCTTTTCTAATGAGTTGGCTTTTCGTGTCAGCTGGCCAAAGTACGGGAGCTTCAGCCTCAGTATCAGAACTTCCAGTGAATATTCAGGGTTGATTTCCTTTAGGATTGATGGATTTGATCTCTTTGCAGTCCAAGGGACTCTCAAGAGTTTTCTGCAGGTTGCATTAGTGAGAAATACAACATTATCTTTCTGGTTGAGAAATTCACTTTTAACAGTTGCTAGATAATCAAAGTAAGATTCTTGCATTACCTCAGTGGTTTCAGAATGGATTACTTGAGTCCTGTAACTGCCCAAATATATAAATCTTAGCAGAAACAATCACCAGTATATTTTTAAGGGATAGAAAAATACTTCTAAAAATATATTGTGATATTCTTTTCAACTGTTTCATTCATTGTTTCATTCTTATATCACCAACATATATTTCTAATTAAGTTCAGTTCAGTCACTCAGTCATGTCTGACTCTTTGAGACCCCATAGACTGTAGCACACCAGGCTTCCCTGCCTGCAACCAACTCCTGGAGCTTGCTCAAACTCATGTCCATTGAGTCGGGGATGTCATCCAACCATCTCATTCTCTGTCGTCCCCTCCTCCTCCTGCCTTCAATCTTGCCCAGCATCAGGGTCTTTTTCAATGAGTCAGTTCTTTGCATCAGGTGGCTAAAGTATTGGAGTTTCAGCTTCAGCACCAGTCCTTTCAATGAATATGCAGGACTGATTTTCTTTAGGATTTACTGGTTTGATCTCCTTGCTGTCCAAGGGCCTCTCAAGAGTCTTCTCCAATACCAGAGTTGGAAAGCATCAATTCTTTGGCGTTCAGCCTTCTTTGTAGTCCAACTTTCACATCCATATATGACTACTGGAAAAACCATAGCTTTGACTAGATGGACCTTTGTTGTCAAATTAAGTTCTGCTGTATTAATTTTTGTAATTGACTGTTTTTTACTATAGAGAAAAAAAAATTAAAAGTATCATCAAAAAGAGACAATTCCATTGCCTACGGTGATTATCTTGTATTTAGAAAACCCTTTACTTTGATTATGAAGAAACAAATGGGATTCTGTTATTTTTTTGTAATAAGTAATCTTATGGCAGAAAGTGAAGAGGAACTAAAGAGCCTCTTGATGGAAGTGAAAGAGGAGAGTGAAAAAGCTGGCTTAAAACTCAACATTCAAAAAACTAAGATCATGGCATCTGGTCCCATCACTTCACGGCAAATAGATGGGGAAACAATGGAAACAGGAAGAGCTTCATTTTCTTGGATTCCAAAATCACTGCAGATGGTGACTGCGGCCATGAAATTAAAAGACACTTTCTCCTTGGAAGAAAAGCTATGACCAACCTAGACAGCATATTCAAAACTAGAGACATTACTTTGCCAACAAAGTTCCACCTAGTCAGTTGAACTGAATTGAACTGAACTGAACTGAATCCTACGTTCTGTAAGATTAAAAACATGTTTCCAATTCATGATTTTGGTAGTTCCAGTGCTTTCTAGATATATCATAAAAATGTGAATATCATAGCAGAAAAACAAACAACTCAATCAAAAGTGGTCAAAAGACCTAAAAAGACATTTCTCCAAAGAAGACATATGGATGGCTAATAAACACACAAAAAGATACTTAACTCTACTCCTTATTAGAGAAATGCAAATCAAAACCACAATGAGGTATCATCTCACACTGGCCAGAATGGCCATTATCGACAAGTCTACAAACAACAAGTGCTGGAGAGGGTGTGGAGAAAAGGGAACCCTCTTACACTGTTGGTGGGAATGCAAACTGGTACAGCCACTATGGAGAACAGTATGAAGACTCCTTAAAAAACTGGGAATAGAACTGCAATATGACCCAGTAATCCCACTGCTGGGCATACATCCTGAGGAAACCAGAATTGAAAGAGACACATGTACCCCAATGTTCATTGCAGCACTATTTACAGTAACTAGGACATAGAAGTAACCTAGATGTTCATCAGCAGATGAATGGGTAAGAAAGTTGTACATATACACAATGGAATTTCACTCAGCTACAAAAGGAAGGCATTTGAGTCAGTTCTAGTGAGGTAGATGAACCTGGAGCCTATTATACAGAGTGAAGTAAGTCAGAAAGAGAGAGACAATTATTGTATATTAATGCATAGATATTGGAGAAAGAAATGGTAACCCGCTCCAGTATTCTTGCCTAGAGAATCGCGTGGTCAGAGGAGCCTGGTGGGCTGCTGTCCATAGGGTCCCACAGAGTCAGACACGACTGAAGTGACTTAGCTGCGTGCATGCATTCGAGAATGACATGGCAACCCACTCCAGTATTTTTGCCTGGAGAATCCCAGGGACGGAGGAGCCTGGTGGGCTGCCGTCTATGGGGTCACACAGAGTCAGACACGACAGAAACGACTTAGCAGAAGTAGCAGTAACCCATATATATGCAATTTATAAACAGTGTAATGATGATCCTACATGCAGGGCAGCAAAGGAGACTCGGATGTAAAGAACAGACTTTTGGATTCAGTGGGAGAAGGCAATGATGGGATGATTTGAGAGAATAGCACTGAAACATGTCCATTACCATATGCAGAATAGATGATCAGTGCAAGTTCAATGAATGAGGGCACCCCACATCTGTGCTCTGGGACAACCCAGACGGATAGGGTGGGGAGGGAGGTGGGAGGGGGGTTCAGGATGAGGGGGACAAGTGTATACCTGTGGCCAATTCATGTTGATATGTGGCAAAAACCATCATAATATAGTAAAGTAATTATCCTTCAGTTAAAATAAATAAATTAATTAAACAAATAAACCTCTTGGGGGGGGGAAAACAGCTATTAGGTAAAATTTTAAATAATAAAATTTCTGGTTACAGAATAGAGATTTTTGCCAGAAAGAAGGCAGATCACAAGACTATTCTAGACCCAGGATTTAGAAACAAAACATAACTTTCATGGCTGGTCCTTGTGCCAATATATGTCAGTCTTCTGCTTCTATAGGGCACAGAGATGAACACACACACTCAAGAAGAGGAACCTGGAGCTCATGACAGCATTTTGTGCTGGCTAAAGTAGAAAATAGACATATTCATTAATAAATAATAGAGATGTTTAGCAATAAAGTTACTTGATCTACCCAAGGCTCACTTACATCTTCTGTAAAATGGTTAGGTGAGAAGATTAAATTTTCTTTAAGTCATCATTTCCTGTTATTTTGTGTTGTTCTGGTTCTTGTCAAATTTATAATTTAACCAAAGAACAGACTAGTCAGACCACATCAATCCAGCAGCAATATGCTTATTGAGTTTCAAGAGTATGGTTTCTGATTTCAAAAAAACACATGCTTTTCCAGGACATTTTATGAAATAATCATACTCATGAATGTAATCCGTACCCAATTGTGGTTACTTCTTAAGCATTCCTCATTTATATTATATTTTGTTAAATAATATTCCTTAAATCCTCATTGCTTCCTGATGGTATATTAATTCTATAAAAGCGAAGATACAAATCACTTTCCTTGCTATTTACATCCTAAAGAATGTGATTTCTGTTTCTCTTTATTGATTATGGTTATTTCTCTTATTGGTCATATTTTCCTGCTTATTTGAATGTTTTTTTTTCCCATTAGATGGCAGACATTATTAATTTTTTCTTGTTGGGTACTAAACATTTTTGAGCTTTGTTCTGTGACACAGTCAAGTCACCTGGAAACAATTTGATCCTTTTCAAGCTTACTTTTAAGTTTTATAAGGTGTGGAGGCCAGGCAACCGTAATAAAGATCTAATTTGGTCCCATTACTAAAGCGATGTCCACTGTCCTATCTGGGTCCCATGAGTTATGAAGTTTTCCACTTTGGCTGGTTTCTTTTCAAGAGTTCAACCCATCTGTAACACTACATACTCAAAGATAGCATCAGATTTCATAGGCAGAGGGCTTAGTCCCAAGACTTCTACATGCCAGTCACCAGCCCAGATACCACCCATGCTGACCCACGCCAGGTGGTGCTAGTGGTAAAGAATCTGCCTACCAATACAGGAGACACGGGTTTGATCCCTGGGTCAGGAAGAACATTTGGAGGAGGAAATGGCAACCCACTCTAATATTCTTGCCTTGAAAATTCCATGGATAGAGGAGCCTGGCTGGCTACAGTCTATGAGGTCACAAAGTGTTAGACATGACTGAGCATGCACACTCTGACCCACCAGCTATAGACTGGAGGTTCCCATGAACCCTTCTTCAGGTTCCACTGATTTACTACAGTGAGTGGCTCACAGAACTCAGTGAAACGTTTCACTTACTGGATCACCAATTCATTAGAAAAGTACAACTCAGGAACAACCAGATGGAGGAGATGCATTGGAAGAGGTATGAGGGAAGTGCATGAAACTTCTGCCCTAATCTTCCAGTGTGCACGAAACCAGAAACTCTCTGAACCCTCTCTTGTTGGGTTTTTATGGAGGTGTTATTGCATGGGCTTAATTGAGTAAACTGTTGACCAGTGGTGACTGAATTCCATCTCCAGCTCCTCTCTCTTCTGCAGATGTCATGGACTGAAAGTTTCCATCCTTTTAAGTTGCCTCCATTGGCAACTTGCCCCATCCTTTGATGCTTTCCGAAAGCCATGCCACTGACATAACAAAAACTTCTTTATTACTCTCAGTACTTAGGAAATTCCAAAGGTTTTGGAAGCCATGAGCCAGAAAAATGGCTAGAAACCAAATATATATGATAAATATGTTTTCTTCATCTGAATGATAAAAATATATATTTTAAAATTCATAAACAATATTGATTATGGCTTTAAGGGCAACATGAAGCAAAATCTACTATTGCCCACTGTTACTTAACAACGTGTGGGCTATGACAAAATAATTCTTTTTCCCAATTTACAAAACACTGGTGTAGCTGAAAAAAAAAATGATATTAAGGAAAAGAAGAGAAAATAATCTTAAAAACAGTAACACAGTACAGGTAAAGCTCTAAACATTTGCTTTATAAAAATAAAGCATACAACATAAGAAGGAATACTTCTAAAAGCATGTATGCGTGTGTCTATGTGTCTGTGTCTGTGTATGTATGTATATACCTTATTTGCATTAAAAATTGGCAAAGTATCTCATTCATAAATTATAGTATTCAGACAGATTTGTAATTCTGAAGTTGGTATTTAAATATTTCCCTTGCTTGTCAAGAAATGTCACTTTTAAATTTATTAAATGAATACCATATGCACATCTAAATTTAGACAGTTTTTATTTAAGTGACTGAACTAGAAACTCTCACAAGGGCCATTTTGCCTCAATTTGTGCTGACTGCTCTGATGTTAGATATAGCTTTCTCCATTCAGGATGATCAGCAAGTTTCTCTGAGTATTTTCTAGTGCCTGGGACTCTCTCTCCTTCCTTTGGTATATGGTAGAGTAGCAAGTATTGATGAGAAGACTTTAAAATTGGAGAGGATGTTAGATGGTCATACAGGCTCACATATGTCTGACTGCAGAACTCCTTCCCTCCTTCTCAGTTCCTAGCAGGTGGCATCTTGACCTCTGCGGGAAACCTTCCAGGGACAGAGACTTTACTGCTTCCACACAGCTAGACTACATTGCTTTGACACAACTTAGAGTTATTGGAAAGCCCAGCTGATGAGTTTCTTTGGTTTTGAAAGCTTATGTTTGATTCAGATCTGTCCTTTGCAAGAAAATTGTGTTCTCACTTCCATATGATAGCACTTCAAATATTTGGAAAGGTTTCCAGAACCTTGCTATCCCTTGCAGATTTCCTGTTTTCCAGGAAAACGTCTCTAAAGGGTCTCTTTAATAGTTCTCCCTACACCCTACCCCCGATAACATGGTTTCTATGTCTCTTACCATCTTTCTCGTTTCCTTCTGATTACTTTCTAGTGTTTAAAAGCCCCTCTTCATTGTGTATAATGGATCCCGATATTTCATTCAGATGTAGACATTGAACTTCTCTTACTTCAGTGTTTTTTTGCTTTGGTTTGTTGTAGTTGTTGGGCTTCTATGTTGTGATTAACTCACAGACCTTTTTCACTTGAACTGCCAGCATACCAGATCTTCCCAACTTGTATTTAAACAAAGGAGTTTTAAAAGCCTATCACCAAATATATTACTTTTCTAAATATAGTTTTATTTATTTTGATTTATCATAAAATTTACTTTATCATTTTGTCTCCTAACTTACTGAATATACCTCCTAGTATTTAGAAAAATTTAAAATTAAATATATCTACCTTAAGTGAGGGCAGGGAAAGTTACTTGTTTATTCATTTATCTGTTTCTAGTTCCTAGAATAGTGCTAAGAAAGTTCTCAGAAAATATTTGTTGAATGAATACATTAAAAATAAACATTCAAAAATATTTTAGAGCCTATGAATTGGATGATCTCACTCATAGGAATAATTAGAAACTAATAACACTGGCCAGCCAGTGGGGAGAGAATATCAAGGCACCAGAGACATGTTTATTGAGATGAAGGATAAATATTCTTAGAGAAGTAAAAAAATATGTTTACACTTATTTGGGAAGATGAGCAGCCTTCTGGATCCAGGGATTTCAGGTGGCAGTCAAATAGAGAATAAATCATAGCTACAGATGACATGAGGAGAGAGATCCTTGTTAGTAGGCTGGAGAAGGGAGTTTGTGAGGGCCAAGGACTGTCCTAGGGAGGAGCACAGTAGGAACCTGGAGGCCTCCACAACCCCAACCTAATAGGCAAAACGCAGCCACTAGAGGAACAAAGCAGAACAACAACTAATGGAAAACGCTTAGGATCATATAGGTTTGGCTTCATGGGGAAGAAAGTGGGGCTAGCACTGAAATTTGAGGACTGCTACCCAGGTGCCCAAGATTTGGGTATAACTGGCTTTAAAGAAGACCTTGAGGGATAGGAGAGTCAGTGTTGTGGACTGATTATTTGTGGTCCCTCAAAATTCATATGTTGAAGATGGACCTAGAGATGATCATAGTTAGTGAAGTAAGTTAGAGAAAGACAAATACCATATGGTATCACTTATATGTGGAATCTAAAACATGACACAAATGAACTAATTTATGAAACAAACAGACTCACAGAGAACAAACTTGTGGTTGTCAAGGGAAAGGAGGATGGATTGGGAGTTTGGGATTAAGATGCAAACTATTAACTATATAGCACAGGGAACTGTATTCAATACCCTGTGATGAACCATAATGAAAAAGAATATATATATATATATATATATATATATATATGAATCAATTTGCTGTATAGCAGAAATTAACACAACATTGTAAATCGACTGTACTTTAATAAAATAAATTAAAAAATTTGCATGTTGAAATTCTAACCTTCAATTAAGTAGTGGAGCCTCTGGAAGGTAATTAGGTCATAAGGTGGAACCCTCATGAATGCCATTAGTGCCCTTATAAAAGAGACCCCAAGAGAGCTCCCTAGCCCTCTTTCTGCCATGTGAGGTCACAACAAGAAGCTGGTGTATATTCTGCTGTCAAGATTGGCTTGGGAAAGGGGACGGGTTCTGGGCTGCCTAAAGGGAGAATTTGGAGAGTCACTTTCTAGAAACGGGGCAGATGGAACAAAGAAAATCAAGCAGGAATTGAAACTTGAGGTTGGAGATTATTCTGTGTATATTGACAATGATGAACCAGCTATTTGAGGATTTGTGCTCAATAATTCTTCAAATTTTTCTTCCTGTATGTCTCCATTATAGAGTTCTCTCTCTTGACTATCTGGTTGTGAGAATTTTTGCTAATTGTCCAATTGAAATATGAGTGCTCTTTTAGGCACTCATAATGTTTTTGCTACTGTTTTATAGAGATTGTACATTTATTTATGACTTTCCATATCTATCAAAGTGACTCTCTCTGGGCCTAGTTCTCATATCACTTTTTCTTTTTCCATTTATGCCCATTCTTCCTTCTGCACCCTTAAACATAAAAACATCAAAACATCGTACAAAAAAGTTATTGAGCACATACTAGATTTTAAATATGATGTCTTGGTGCATTTAGTTATTTTAATAGCTAATCTTCCAACAAAAGTACAAGGTATTGCTATTCTTATTTCACAAATGAGGAAACCAAAGTTGACAGAGATTGTAATGAAAGGGACTTTGAAAGAAAGATAAGTTTCAAAGTCAAATCTTGTCCTTCTGATCTAGGACTGAGTCAAGTGGTTAAGTAGAGGAAGTTTCTCTATAGTACTTGCCTTCACATTTCCCTTTTGGGACCGATTTCAATGGCTATCCTCCTTGTGTCTTACTCAAGCACATAAGTAGTTCAAACCTGAATTCAGCCCAAATTTACTCAAGTTGTATCCCATTCTCTAAGATATTTCATTCACATAGCAAGATCAGAATGAAATAATTTGATAAACCCCTTTCTGCATCTGTTCTCAGTTTTAACTGTTATCAGTATTGAGTACATCTGGGTATTTTTAGGGGATTTCTGGAGACCCCTGAAAATGGCAACTGTTTGAATTTCAGGTGTCATTATAAATTAGATTATTTTGAGATTTGAAGGAGGAGTGAAGTCATGAATACGTCATGATTTTAATTGTCTTTAAAACATCCCACACCCAGTGTGTTCAGGGAATACCTTGATTCTCATGCCTTTGGCTTATATAGTATGTGTTGTTATCTTTAAAATGCTTTCACAAACATCATCTCATTGAAACTCCACAAGGTAAAGAAGGACAGCTATTTTAAACTACATTTTACTGTTGAGAATACCAAGACTTCCACTGACATGGCAACTTGTTACATCTCCTGACTTCATGAATAATTCTCTTTCCTAATTTCTTTTTCTTTAACTGAAGTATAATTGCTTTACAACGTTGTGTTAGTTTCTACTGTACTATGAAGTGAATCAGGTATATGTGTCCATATATCCCCTCCCTCTAGGACTTCCCTCCCATGACCCCCATGATCTCACCCATCTAGGTCATCACAGAGCACCCAGCTGAGTTCCCTGTGCGATAGAGCAGCTCACACAAGCTATCTATTTTGCACATGGTGGTGTATATATGTCAAGCCTAATCCCTCAATTCATTCCACCCTCCCCACTGTGTCTACCTGTCCACTCTCTACATATGCACTTCTATTCCTGCCTTGCAAATAGGTTCTGGACTAAAGCCAGCAGATACTCAGTGTGAGCTGGAAAATCAACTTTCTAGGTGTTTAAAAATTTTGTTATTTTGCTAAACACTGAGGAGTAGAACAGGATCAGGGCACTTCTAGGGGCTTACAAGCAGAGCTGAGAGTTGAGTGAGCATCCTCTTGGGAACATCTGGGTGTCGTGGAGGAGGCAGCAGTGTAGGAAAAAGGGCAACTAGCCAAGGAGGCAGGGGACTGAGTGGGATTTTTGTAGGAATATAGTCATTAGATATAAATAATAAAATAGGACAAAAACGTGTACAGATGGAAACCTAAAGTAGAAACCACAGTTCTGTAAAATATCTTGGATAATGTGTAATTCAGAAATGCTACTTTAGTTTGGATCCGATGCTCCTGACAGGAAAAACCTACTCCTTTTAATTTACACCCAGCATCTTGGCACAGCAATGGTAATTTCCCAGCATCCTCCTCCTCAATCTCTGCTGAGTGCTGACTGGTGGGATGCTTTTAATGAGATCTATTATCATTTTGGCAGCTCAACAAGATTTTCATGAAAGAAGCAGAGAATATGGCTTGGGACAAACATATCTCAAAGCTGTTCCCTATTATTCATACTGACTACTCAGTTTTCTTCGTAAAAAACTAGACTGGAGTAAAAATTAATTGCTCTATCAATAGAGCATGCGTTAAAGGCATAACTATGGTGCCAAGAAGCCAATATACTACATTTCTGGGTGGCATATTCTTCACAAATCCCTTAGATTTTCCCTCAAAACAAGATAAACAAGGAGAGCTAGTGTTGGTGTTTGAGTGTTAAGAAAAAGCTTTTTGTGTTCTCTTAGGACTTATCTTGGAGAAGGCAATGGCAACCCACTCCAGTACTCTTGCCTGGAAAATCCCATGGACAGGGGAGCCTGGTGGACTGCTGTCTATGGGGTCACACAGAGTCGGACATGACTAATGCGACTTAGCAGCAGCAGCAGCCAGCAGGACTTATCTTCCATGCAAACCTCTGCCCGTAGCTTTTCAGGCACTCTATCAGATCTAATTCCTTGATTCTATTTGTCACTTCCACTGTATAAATCATAAGGGATTTGGTTTAGGTTGCACCTGAATGGTGTAGTGGTTTTCCCTACGTTCTTCAATTTAAGTCATAATTTTGCAATAAGGAGTTCGTGATCTGAGCCACAGTCAGCTCCCAGTCTTGTTTTTGCTGACTGTATAGAGCTTCTCCATTTTTGGCTGCAAAGAATATAAGCAATCTGATTTCGATATTGACCATCTGGTAATGTCCTTGGGTAGAGTCTTCTCTTGTGCTGTTGGAAAGGGTGTTTGCTATGACCAGTGCGTTCTCTTGGCAAAACTCTGTTAGCCTTTGCCCTGCTTCATTCTATACTCTAAGGCTAAATTTGCCTGTTATTCCAAGTGTTTCCTGACTTCCTACTTTTGCATTCCAGTCCCCTATAATGAAAAGGACATCTTTTGGGGGTGTTAGTTCTAAAAGGTCTTGTAAGTCTTCACAGAACTATTCAACTTCAGCTTCTTCAGCGTTACTGGTCCGAGCATAGACTTGGATTACAGTGAATTGAATGGTTTGCCTTAGAAGCGAACAGAGATCATTCTGTCATTTTTGAGATTGCATCCAAGTACTGCATTTTGGACTCTTTTGTTGACTATTACAGCTACTCCATTTCTTCTAAGGGATTCTTGTCTGCAGTAGGATATAATAGCCATCTGAGTTAAATTCACCCATTCCAGTCCATTTTAGTTCACCAATTTCTAAAATGTCAATGTTCACTCTTGCCATCTCCTGTTTTACCACTTCCAGCTTGCCTTGATTCATGGACCTAACATTCCAGGTTCCTATGCAATATTGTTTTTTATAGCTATCGGATTTTACTTCCATTACCAGTCACATCCACAACTGGATGTTGTTTTTGCTTTGGTTCCATCTCTTCATTCTTTCTAGAGTTTATTTCTTCACTTTTTTCCAGTAGCATATTTGGCACCTACTGACCTGGGGAGTTCATCTTTTGGAGTCCTATCTTTTTATGTTTTCATACTGTTCATAGGGTTCTCAAGGCAAGAGTACTGAAGTGGTTTGCTATTCCCTTCTCCAGTGAACCACATTTTATCAGAACTCTCCACCATGACCCATTTGTCTTGGGTGGCCCTGTATGGCATGGCTCATAGTTTCATTGAATTAGACAAGGCTGTGGTCCATGTGATCAGTTTGATTAGTGTTTTGTGATTGTGGTTTTCATTCTGTCTGTCCTCTGATGGATAAGGATAAGAGGTTTATGGAAGCTTCCTGATGTGAGAAACTGACTGAAGGGGAAACTGGTCTTTTCTGATGGGCAGGGCCATGCTCAGTAAATCTTTAACCCAATTTTCTATTGATGAGAGGGGTTGTGTTCCCTCCCTGTTGTTTGACCTGAGGTCAAACTATGGTGGAGGTAATGAAGATTAATGGTGACCTCCTTCAAAAGGTCCCGTGCACACAGTGCTGCACTCAGTACCCCCGACCCTGCAGCAGCCACCGCCGGCCCTTGCTTCTGCCAGAGACTCCTAGACACTCACGAGCAAGTCTGGGTCAGTCTCTTGTGGGGTCACTGCTCCTTTCTCCTGGGTCCTGGTGCACACAAGATTTTGTTTATGCCCTCCAGCATCACCGTCTCCTGTGCAATGCCCTTCTAGTCAAGGCTATGGTTTTTCCAGTGGTCATGTATGGATGTGAGAGTTGAACTGTGAGGGCAACTGAGCACCGGAGAATTAATGCTTTTGAACTGTGGTGTTGGAAAAGACTCTTGAGAGTCCCGTGGACTGAAAGGAGACCCAACCAGTCAATCCTAAAGGAAATCATTCCTAAATGTTCGTTGAAAGAACTGCTGCTGAAGCTGAAACTCCAATACTTTGGCCACCTGATGCGAAGAACTGACTCTTTGGAAAAGACCCTGATGCTGGGAAAGATTGAAGGCAGGAGGAGAAGGGGATGACAGAGGATGAGACGGTTGGATGGCATCACTGACTGGATGGATATGAGTTTGAGTGAGCTCCGGGAGTTGGTGATGGACAGGGAACCCTGGCATGCTGCAATCCACTGGGTCACAAAGAGTCAGACTCGACTGAGTGACTGAACTGAACTGAGGGCTTATCTTCATATTCCCTTTGCCTACACACTGCCCTGAGTTCTGTATCAACTTTAGTTGCACTTACATCCACTTGTTATCATATTTCTTTTCTTTTTTTAGAATTGTTTTATTTTAAATTAATTTTTATTGGAATATAGTTTTTTCACAGTATTTTTTTAGCTTCTATTATTACTATACAGAAAAATGAATCCTCCATACATTTGCATATGTCCCCTCCTTTTGGACTTACTTCCCATTCAGGTCGCCAGAGTGCATTAAGTTGGGTTCCCTGTGCTATGCAGTTAATTTATACATGGCATCAATAGTATATATGAGTCAATCCCAATCTCCCAATGTCATCATGCTTGTGTGATTATGTGATTCTTGTCTGTCTCATCTCCATGAAGACAAGGATCATGTGTGCTTTGGGATCCATTCATATCCTCTGTGCTGAGCAAAGTATCTTGCCATGGTTGTCCTTCAACAAATGTTGCTGTTCAATTGCTGAGTCATGTCCAGCTCTTTGTGACCCCATGGGCTGCAGCACACCAGGCTCTCTGTCCTCCACTGTCTCCTGGAGTTTGCTCAGATTCATGTCCATTGAGTCAGTGATGCTATCTAACCATGTCATCCTCTACATCCCCCTTCTTCTTTTATCTTCAGTCTTTCCCAGCATCAGGGTCTTTTTCAATGAGTCAGCTCTTTGCATCAGGTAGCTAAAGTATTTGAGCTTCAGTTTCAGCATCAGTCCTTCCAATGAGTATTCAGGGTTGATTTCCTTTAGGACTGACTGACTTGATCTCCTTGCCATCCAAGGAACTCTCAAGAATCTTTTCCAGCACCACATTTCAAAAGCATCAGTTCTGCAGAACTCAGCCTTCTTTATGGTCCAACTCACATCTGTACATGACGACTGGAAAGCCATAGCTTTGGTTATATGGAATTTTGTCAGCAAAATGATATCTCTGCTTCTTAGTATGCTGTCTAGTTTTGTCATAGCTTTCCTTCTGAGGAGCAAGCCTCTTTTGATTTCATGGCTGCAGTTACCTTCCGCAGTAATTTTGGAGCCCAAGAAGAGAAAGCCTGTCACTGTTTCCACTTTTTCCCCTTCCGTTTGCTATGAAGTGATGGAATCAGATGCCATGATTTGCTTTTTCAATGTTGAGTTTCAAACCACCTTTTTCACTCTCCTCTTTCACCCTCATCAAGAGGCTCTTTAGTTTAGTTTCTGCCACTCTAATGGCAGGAAGTGAAGAGGAACCTTCAATAAATAGCCACTTAATGAATAAATACAACTCATCTGCCTGCATATAATTAGTGAAACTCACCCACTCTCATTTCAAAATGAAGTTTACAAATATCAGTCCTGTGGTAAACAAGCAAAAGACTAGATTAAATCCTCTGGCCATTTCATGGAGCCTAAAATTATGGTCTTGCTTTAATTTTGTTTCTTTAAATATCTGTCTTCAATGTTTACTCATGGAAGTAAGAGGAAAAAGCAGTCTTTGTTAAAGAAGTTAGATTGCTTGTTGTTAAAGAGACAGATTTACTTATAAATTCACATACACCGACCAGAGCAGAATCAATGTTTAAAAATTTGTCAAACTCAACCTGGTGCTCTGAAATGACCTAGAGGGGTGAGGTGGGGGTGGGGTGTAGAAGGGAAGCTCAAGAGGGAGGGAATATATGTGTACTTATGGCTGATTAATTTTGTTGTAGGGAAGAAAGCAACACAGCGTTGTAAGGCAATTATCTTCCAATTAAAAAAAAAAAAAACTTGTTGAAATGTGGGCAGGGCTGGTCTGGACAAATCTGGCCTGTGGTGGGTGGGTTGGATGCACAGGCTGTGGGACTATGATTTTCTTGCACCTGGTATCTGCCCCCTCATGAATGAGGCTTGTCTAAAGGCTAGCGCAGGCTTCCTGGAGGGAGGGGCTGGTGCCTGCCCACTGGCTGATGGAATTGGGTGGTGAGCCTCTGGTGGGCAGGGCCATGGGTAGATGTGTGTCTAGAAGCAGCTGTGGGCTCAAGAAGTCTTCGAGCAGTTTCTCTGTTGTTGGGTAGGGACACAGCCAACACAACCAATAAGTTTCTTGGCCTGAAATGTCCCAGCACTGGCCCTACTGGCTGTTAGGCGGGGCCAGGTCTTATCACTAATGACCCCGACAGAGGTTCACATGATGGCTCCCTGGCACACTAGTGTCTCCCAAATACATCTGCCACCAGTGTCTGTGTCCCCAGGGAGAGCTGCAGAGTGCGCCCCCCCACCCCGCCCCCCTCACTCTCCAGGGACTCTCCAGACTAGCAAGAGGGCCTGCCCATGTTCCTATCAAGTTGCTGCTTTCACCCTGGGTCCCAGAGCCTGTGAGATTTTGTGTGCGCTCTTTAAGAGTAAAGCCTTTATTTCCCTCAGCCTTCAGACACCTGAAATTAAGCCCTACTGGCCTTCAAAGCCAAATACTCTGAGGGTGCCTCCGATACCAGACACCCAGGCTGGGGATCTGGATGCGGGGCTCAGACCTCTCCCTCTTGTGGGAGATCCTCTACAGTATCATTATTCTCCAGTTTGTGGGTCTCCCACCTGGGGGTGCAGGGACTTAATTATATTGTAAGTCCACCCCTCCAACCTGTCTTGCTGTCTTCTTTATGTCTTGGTTGTAGAACTTTTCTGGCAGGTTCTGGTCTTTTATTTTAATAGATGGCTGTTCTGCAGATCGCTGTGATTTTGGTGTGCTCATTAGGAGGTGAGCTCAGGGTTCTTTCTATTCCTCATCTGGGCCAATCACCTCAAAAGAGGTAAAGCAGTGGTGGAGGGGTGTTTTCAAATTTCCCTCCACAAGTGCTACTTTAGTAGGGTTTATGTGTGGAACTGTGCATGGAAACATGTTTATTTATTCTGGTGATGACTCAGCATCCTTTAGAGATTGACCTCTCCATAATCTGACTCGACAAGAAGTTTCTATTTTTAAAGAGTAGAGAGTTGACTTAAAGTGGGAGATTACCATTAAATGAAAATTTAATGTGGGCCTGTGAGCCAAACTTAGCTACCAGATTGTTTTGTGCTACAATTTTTTTTTTAATTTATGGCCAAATGTTTTAGTCCTATTTCAGGTACAATAATGCTGGGTGAAATAACAACCCGGAAATGTCAGGGCATGCAACACCAAACATCCATATCCGTCACTCCTGAGTCCACAGGTTGGCTGGGGTGATTCTGCCTTAGATTGCAGGTGAGAGATTTCTTCCATTTTAGGATCAGCGGCTACAGTGGCACTGAGTTTACAGCTCTGGTTAGACGTGGAGTTGAGGATCACTCATTGGAGCAAGTCACATGGCCAAGCCCTTCCTCAGAGGGGCCAGAAATTTCACACAGATCAAGGCAGTGGGTGTGTAATTCAGAACAACAAGGAAATCTCTATCACAGCAACATTTAAAATCATTTAAACTTGCACATAAAGTTGGACACTCTTACATAAAAATCTGTATTCTCAAATCTTAAGGATTAGTAGATTTGTCACATCTGAGCCTATATTCTTTTATTGGCAAAAACGTGGTGGATCTGAGTAGAGCTTTTTCCCTTCAGAAAGGATGTGCACTTTCAGTTAGTCAGGAACTCCACCACCCACGATTGCCATTCGTCAGTTCGCTTTACTCATCATTACCCTTCTGGTGTTTGGAGGCAATTCAAATTATGGCCTGTCATATTGCAGATGGGGCAAAATGCACACACACAAAATGCCTCCAAATCCAACTGGAAAAAGTATCATAAAACTACTTTAAAATAAATCGCCAGGGGAGAACTCTGGGACAGAGATTATTTTTGGCTGATGGCAAGTCATTAGGCTAGAAAGAGAGAACAGTCTATGGAACTCTTTATTAAAGAGCAAAAATTGGATCAGTGTCCCAAAGCATGGGTAAATTTCACTATATAGCAAAAAAGTCTTGTTTTAGTAAGTGGTCTGCAGACACTTTAGATTGTGTGAAATAGAAGGATGCTCTGAGTGTTAGTAGAAGGGTAATACTAAGCAAAAAGCAGAGATGCAACTGATCTGTTTATCTTCACATAGTTATTTTTCTCTAACATAAAGGAGAATTCAGTAAGTTCTTTGGGACAAGAGAGACCTCATGAGACCTCATGAAACTGTAGCAATAAACAATAAAAACTAATTAACTTTCCCTATCAGTTATTTTAAAGTGTGAATTTTACAGGTTGCGATTTTTACATACTTCCTGCTTTCAGAGTCATAGCTGGCTGGTGTCTCTTAGAAACATGCCTTTCCCCACTGGAATGTTAACTACATTCTGGGAAGTCAAAAGCTGCTGATCTGAGCCTTATTGTTTCATAATTGCCTAACTGTGTAATGTGGCTAGCATTTTAATATTTAAAGAACTTTTAAGGAACATTTCTAGGAATAATTGTTTGACTGAAAGGTTTTCCTTCATTGTGAATACAAGCAATATTCAATCTTTTGTAGGTTTTGCAATCTGCAGGATTAAAAAGAAAAATACAATCCAATTTGTGTGTCATGTGGGGACAGGGTTTTGGGGGTAGATTATTCAGCTATAGCCACAAAACTGCTATGTAACAAATTACCTCAAAATTCAATGCATTAAGGCAGTAGAATTTATTTTTACAGGTCTATAGGCTGACTGTAGGTGGTTGAGTTAGGCAGGGGTGTGACTGGATGGTTCTGCTGATCTTGGCTACATTCACTCATGTGTCTGCACTTTGCTGGGTTCAGCTGGTCCAGGCTGGGTATATTTGGTTCATGTTTTTCTCATCTTCCCTCTGAACCAGTCTTTCTCATGGTGTTGGCAGAGGTGAAAGAGGGCAAACCCAACCATGCAAATGCTTTAATGTGCCTGCTTGCATTATGTCTATTAATATCCCATGGAACAAAGCAAGTCACATAGCTGAGACCTGACTTGAGATATGAAATTTACTTTCCACCTATGGTTCAGTAGGTAAAGAATCTGTCTGCAATGCATGAGACGCAGAAGACTCAGGTTTGATCCTTGGGTTCAGGTAGATCCCCTGGAGGAGAAAATGGCAACCCACTCCAGTATTCTTGCCTGGAGAATCCCCATAGACAGAGGAGTCTGGAGGGCTACAGTCCAAAGGGTTGCAAAGAGTCAGACATGACTGAGCAACTAAGCATGGACTCCACCTATAGAGAGTCTGTTAGTTACTCTGTCATGTCCAACTCTTTGTGACCCCATAGACTATAGCCCACCACATTCCTCTGTGTGGGATTTCCCAGGCAAGAATACTGGAGTGGGTTTCCATGCCCTTCTCCAGGGGATATTCCTGACCCAGGGATTGAACTCAGGTTTCCTACACTGCAGGCGATGTTTTACCATTTGAGCTACCAGGCCCTATAAAGTTACCTGGCAGGGACCTCCCTGATGGTCCAGTGGTAAAAAAAAAAAAAAAAATCTGCCTGCCAATTCAGAGGATAAGAGTTAGATCCTTGGTCCTGGAATATCCCATGTGCAATGGAACAACTAAGCCCATGCACTGTCACTTCTGAAGCTTGTGTGCCTAGAGCCTGTGCTCCACAACAAGAGAAGCCATTGCAATGAGAAGCCCATGCACCTGGACTAGAGAGTAGCCCCTGCTTGCCACAAGCAGAGAAAGCCCAGGCAAAGCAGTGAAGACCCAGAGCAGACAAGAATAAACAAATAAATACTATACGCAGGAAGTAGTAAAATGCTGAGAGCCACATGGCAAAGGGTGGTTGTACAGGAAGTGGTGAAAATTTGGGAGCATTAAGGCAGACTACCACTATGAGCGAGATCACACTCTCATTCAACATGTGCACTATAGTACAAAAAGCTGGAGAAAGCAGTGCTTTTGGAATTTAAACAGATTTGGATTCATATCTTGGCTCTGCTCTTTATTTGCTCAGTTTTGTTAGCTTTAAAATGGAGCTGCTAACAATACTTACTTGTTATGGTGCAGAAACTGCTTGGGACCTGGTAAGCACCTCCCTCTTCAAACATGCTTTCTTTCAAATATCACTTCATCTTGCTTTATGGAGATTTTTTTTTAAGACTCATAATCTATATCTTTAGTGAAACCCTCACCTGATATTCTTTGGTAGTATGAGTCAATTACCTAGAAGGATGCTTTTAACCATATAAGAGAGATACCAATTCCACCATCACATCTCCCCAGGAATAATTCCTTTGATTATCTTTCAAAGCATGCTCATTGAAACTTTCCTGGCAAGAATATTCTTTTGTTAGAACATAAGTCTAAACTGGGTTTAAGACAGATTTGTGATTTCTAATGAAAGCCATATAACTCTAAAAATAAACATGAATTACAGACACATCACAGCATTCTCTGAGTCTGCAGCAGATTGGATTTAAAATAACACAGAGATTTTGCATGCTGGGAATACATGAGGTAGTATGTTTGAAACCAAGTGGATCTTACAGAACTGGATTGAAACAAATTTTTTTGTCATGGCAGAATTGTCATGAGCTGTATCAAATTCCCTTCAAAGAAACAAACAAAAAATATATGTGGAAAGAAGATTTTTAGTGCAAAGAATATAGGCTTTGGCTGTGAAAGGATGCCAGTCTGTATAGTTGAGGCAGAAAGGAAGGATGAGCCCTTGTAAAAGTTCTGCTCAAAGTGAAAAAAAAAATCTCTGGGAACATATATCCTCTCCCCCAGAATCATTAAATATGTTATCATATTTTCCTTTCCTGGAGCACTGTAATTTTTATTCCAGTGCTGAGTAGGAGTAATACAATCACTTTTATTACATTAGAGATGAAAATTACCCATGACATTTTGTCTAAACTCATCAGTACTTGGAACTTATTTATGCATATGGAAGAGAAACCATCTGACTTTAAGGATAGTATGGCCATTACCTGGTTAAAATCAGAACTGGTTCTTTTGTGGTTTTTTTTTGTAATATAAAACTTAAGCACAAGGATGAGAGTAAAACTTCAGTAACACTCATTTAAAAAGGGTTAGTATTCTTCTATATATATATGTATATACATACAGTATTATATCAAGTTGAATACTGTGGAATAAGGAGAGTGCATATGCATTTACAGGACCTATTTTGGTCTCAATATATAGATTATTATACTTCCCTGGCAGCTCAGCTGGTGTAGAATCCGCCTGCAATGCAGGAGACCCTGGTTTGATTCCTGGATCAGGAAGATTTGCTGGAGAAGGGATAGGCTACCCACTCCAGTATTCTTAGGTGTCCCTGGTGGCTCAGTTGGTAAAGTCTATCTGCAATGTGGGAGAACTGGGTTTGATCCTTGGGTTGGGAAGATCCCCTGGAGAAGGGAATGGCTATCCACTCCAGTATTCTGGCCTGGAGAGTTTCATGGACTGTACAGTCCATGGGGTCGCAAAGCTCGGACACGACTGCGTGACATTCACTTTCATATAGATTATTAACTGATGGGTTTGGGACACATTACCAATGGCGATATTTGTCGCCATTGTTAGAATTGTTTTCAGTATCAAATAAAACAATATACAGTAAGAAAATTATTTTTAAATGTTAAAGTGCTGTATTTGTACTGTACCTATGTCATGAAAACCTTCATTAGGGAGTCTTGCATTTTCAAGATTTTTTGTTTTTCATATTCCTATGTTTTACAGGTTTCTTTTCAAGTCATATTGTATTTAAATAGCATCACCAAGGTTAGGCAGCTTATACCAAGGGGTTCAACAGTGTTCATTCTCATGTGACCTAGTTGTAATCTCTTAAGATGCTCATCACAGTAATATTTACAAAATAAAATTTTATTTTGCTCCTTTTGACTTCTTTCAAATTATATTTTAAATCATAACATTTTATTTAGTCATACTATATAATCATAATTATACTTTTAATCACTTATTACCTTGTTAGTTATATGTTTTTACTATTATTTAGTCATTATGGGTTTAGAGATTACAATCTGTATCCTTAAGTTGTTAAAGTATAATATAAATGAATACATTTACCACTTTCTAGACAATGCAAGGACCTTAGAACATTTAAACCTTATTTATCCTTACTCCAATTACTTGGGCTTCCCTGTAGTTCAGCTGATCAAGAATCCATCTGCAATGCAGGAGACCCTGGTTAGATTCCTGGCTCAGGAAGATCTCCTGGAGAAGGAATATGCTACCCACTCCAGTATTCTTGGGCTTCCCTGGTGGCTCAGCTGGTAAAGAATCCTCCTGCAATGTGGGAGACCTAGGTTCGATCCCTGGGTTGGGAAGATCCCCTGGAGAAGGGCATGGAAACTCACTCCAGTATTCTTGCCTGGAGAGTCCCCATGGAGAGAGAAGCCTGGTAGACTACAGCCCTTGAGGTCCCAACGAGTTGGACACAACTGAGTGACTAAGCACGCACACATCACTTTCTAGACAATGCAAGGATCTTGAACATTTAAACCTTATTTATTCTTTTCTCCAATTATGTAATGTTGTTTTTATTTCTTTTTCTCTTCATTTTTGTTCAATCTTCACACATCCTGATTATGTACACTCTCTATTCACTTACCCACATATTATCCTTTTCCCCTCATTTTTCTTCTATCTAAAGAACAGCTTTTGTCATTTGTTTTGGTGTAGGTCTGCCAGTGATAAATTCTTCGTGTTTCTTAGAAAATATATTTACATCATTTTCATTTTCAAAAGGTATTTTATTGCATACTAATAGATTTTTTCCCATCCCTTTACAATTCTATTATCTTTGGCTTCCATTATTTCTGCTTAGAAGTAAACTAAAAGGTTAATTTCTATTCTTTTGAAGTTTTTTTTTTTTACGTTTTATAATGACATTAAAGATTTTTTTCTGTCTTTAGTTTTCAGCAGTTTAACCTACATGTGGTCTAATACAGCATTATACTTAGAGTGCAACTCTTCATTCAGTTCAGTTCAGTTCAGCTGCTCAGTCGTGTCCGACTCTTTGCAACCCCATGAATCGCAGCACGCCAGGCCTCCCTGTCCATCACCAACTCCCGGAGTTCACTCAGACTCACGTCCATTGAGTCCGTGATGCCATCCAGCCATCTCATCCTCTGTCGTCCCCTTCTTCTCCTGCCCCTAATCCCTCCCAGCATCAGAGTCTTTTCCAATGAGTCAGCTCTTCATATCAGGTGGCCAAAATATTGGAGCTTCAGCCTCAACGTCAGTCCCTCCAGTGAACACCCAGGATCGATTTCCTTTAGGATGGACTGGTTGGATCTCCTCGCAGTCCAAGGGACTCTCAAGAGTCTTCTCCAACACCACACTTCAAAAGCATCAATTCTTCAGTGCTCAGCCTTCTTCACAGTCCAACTCTCACCTCCATACATGACCACAGGAAAAACCATAGCCTTGACTAGGCAGACCTTAATCAGCAAAGCAATGTCTCTGCTTTTGAATATGCTGTCTAGGTTGGTCATAACTTTTCTTCCAAGGAGTAAACGTCTTTTAATTTCATGGCTGCAGTCACCATCTGCAGTGATTTTGGAGCCCAAAAACATAAAGTCTGACACTGTTTCCCCATCTATTTCACATGAAGTGATGGGACTGGATGCCATGATCTTTGTTTTCTGAATGTTGAGCTTTAAGCCAACTTTTTCACTCTCTTCTTTCACTTTCATCAAGAGGCTTTTTAGCTCCTCTTCACTTTCTGCCATAAGGGTGGTGTCATCTGCATATCTGAGGTTATTGGTACTTCTCCTGGCAATCTTGATTCCAGCTTNGTAGGTCTGCCAGTGATAAATTCTTCGTGTTTCTTAGAAAATATATTTACATCATTTTCATTTTCAAAAGGTATTTTATTGCATACTAATAGATTTTTTCCCATCCCTTTACAATTCTATTATCTTTGGCTTCCATTATTTCTGCTTAGAAGTAAACTAAAAGGTTAATTTCTATTCTTTTGAAGTTTTTTTTTTTTACGTTTTATAATGACATTAAAGATTTTTTTCTGTCTTTAGTTTTCAGCAGTTTAACCTACATGTGGTCTAATACAGCATTATACTTAGAGTGCAACTCTTCATTCAGTTCAGTTCAGTTCAGCTGCTCAGTCGTGTCCGACTCTTTGCAACCCCATGAATCGCAGCACGCCAGGCCTCCCTGTCCATCACCAACTCCCGGAGTTCACTCAGACTCACGTCCATTGAGTCCGTGATGCCATCCAGCCATCTCATCCTCTGTCGTCCCCTTCTTCTCCTGCCCCTAATCCCTCCCAGCATCAGAGTCTTTTCCAATGAGTCAGCTCTTCATATCAGGTGGCCAAAATATTGGAGCTTCAGCCTCAACGTCAGTCCCTCCAGTGAACACCCAGGATCGATTTCCTTTAGGATGGACTGGTTGGATCTCCTCGCAGTCCAAGGGACTCTCAAGAGTCTTCTCCAACACCACACTTCAAAAGCATCAATTCTTCAGTGCTCAGCCTTCTTCACAGTCCAACTCTCACCTCCATACATGACCACAGGAAAAACCATAGCCTTGACTAGGCAGACCTTAATCAGCAAAGCAATGTCTCTGCTTTTGAATATGCTGTCTAGGTTGGTCATAACTTTTCTTCCAAGGAGTAAACGTCTTTTAATTTCATGGCTGCAGTCACCATCTGCAGTGATTTTGGAGCCCAAAAACATAAAGTCTGACACTGTTTCCCCATCTATTTCACATGAAGTGATGGGACTGGATGCCATGATCTTTGTTTTCTGAATGTTGAGCTTTAAGCCAACTTTTTCACTCTCTTCTTTCACTTTCATCAAGAGGCTTTTTAGCTCCTCTTCACTTTCTGCCATAAGGGTGGTGTCATCTGCATATCTGAGGTTATTGGTACTTCTCCTGGCAATCTTGATTCCAGCTTGTGTTTCTTCCACTCCAGCGTTTCTCATGATATACTCTGCATAGAAGTTAAATAAGCAGGGTGACAATATGCAGGTCTTCATAGGCTCAATCAAAAGCCTGGCATGTTTAGTGGCACTCTTCTTTTTGTGTGATCCTTGAACTCAACTGCAATAACGCCACAGATTGCTCTATACTACTGCTCAGTTTCTCAACCCTCAGCTGCCATTTTCAGAGTTGGCAATTATCTCAATGAAAGAGCCAGTTTCTGTGCCTCTCCCTCTGCCTAGATCTTGTTACCACAGATCCTCATCTTCGTGGTAGCTTTCTGATGCTTTCACATAAATTTTGTTAACAAGTTATCTAGATTTCCCAGCTGTCCTCATTGCCATTGTTAGAAGCAGAACCCCCATGTGAGACACTCAGTGAAGTGCTATGGAAATGTCATTCTTAATGTAATCAAACTCACCGGTGTAGGCTTGATATGATTTGTTCTGTTGTGCACCAAGCGTTTTCTTTCTGATAATCTGACTTCCTTTAATTTGGGAAAATCATTAGTCTTTTAATTTTTATTTTTGCTTATGCTCTACATTTTCTTCCAGGTAAATTTTTTTTTAATTTTAAATTTATTTATTTTTAAATTGAAGGATAATTACTTTACAGAAGTGTATTTCTTTCTGCCAAACATCAACATAAATCAGCCATAGATATGCATATGTCCCCTCCTCCTTGAACCTTCTTCCTGGCTCCCTGCCCATCCCAGCACTCTAGTCTGGTACAGAGCCCCAGTTTGAGTTCCCTGAGTCATATAGCAAATTCCCATCTACCTATTTTATGTATGATAATGTAAGTTTCCATCTCAGTCTCTCTATACATCCCACCCTCTCCTTCCCCCGCCACCCCCTGACCCCGAGTCCATAAGTCTGTTCTCTATTATGTCTGTGTTTCCATTGCTTCCCTGGTTCCAAATAAATTCCTAACCATTATCCTCCAATTTGGACTTCCCAGGTGGTGAAGTGGTACAAAATCCACCTGCCAATGCAGGAGGTGCAAGAGATGTGTGTTTGATCCCTGGATCAGAAAGATCCCTTGGAGTAGGAAATGGCAACCCATCCAGTATTCTTGCCTGGAAAATTCCATAGACAGAGGAGCCTGGAGGGCTGTAGTCCATGGGGTCTCAAGGAGTCAGACATGACTGAACACAAATGAATAATCCTCCAATTCACCAGTTATCTCATCAGTTAGATCCTTATTTTGCCTTTTCCTATTACAGTGATTGTATTTTTCATTTTTGTGATTTGTTTCCTCTTGCTCTAGTTACTCTTGATTCCTATCTTCCTGGTTTTGTTTCATAATGATTGATTTTGCATTATAGAGATGAGAGCAAGATTCAGGGGAGAAAGTAGAAGCTCACAGATAAATGTTCAGCATTTGGCACCATTTGTTTTCTCTTGAGGTGTTTGCTGATTCCAAAGTTAAGAGGTTGAGAAGCTAAGCACTGATTTTGCTGAATGGGAGTCAGTTAAAAATTTGAAATTTTCTCCTTTATTTTACTCATTGATTTTTTGTAGTAAATGAATCAGTCCACTTGAGAATAGTGGCAGAAGTACTCAATTCATTTTAACTGCTATTATTTTGTTGTTGACTTTAGTATTAATATTATTCTCCTCATCACTCCACTCCTCTTTATGAAGATTTTAAAGTCCTTGGAAGACTGTTTTAATATATGCCATTATTTTAGAATAATTTTTCTGTTTTTTGAGCTTAATGAGGTTTATTATTCTTAAGTGCTTTCAAAATTTTTATTTGCAAGTTTATTTTGTGTAGGATGTATGTGTGTGTACCCTTGTGTGTGTTTTCTTTTTCCCTTGCCACATGCATACCTCTGTGTTAGTATTTTTAAGTTGGCTTTGTCCAATATGTTGGTTTCTCATTGTGGAACCAGACTTCATTTTGGTATTTTAGCAAGGGTCTGTTATGCTGGGAGAATATCAAAAACACATTTTGTGAGGCAACAGGATAGCTTGACCCAAGTTTGTGGTCTCAAATGCTACTACTTTCTCCATATAGAATGGGCTTAAAAAAAAAAAAAGTCTTTGTTCAGACAAGAAGCCCCATCTCTGAATTTATGTCACAAAACTGACCCTGGTTGTCTAAAATGTATGTGACATTATGTGAGCTTCCTTGCTGGCTCAGTGGAAAAGAATTCGCCTGTCAATGCAGGAGATATGGGTTTGATCTCTGGACTGCGAAGATCCCTTGGAGAAGGAAATGGCAACCCACTGCCATATTCTTGCCTGGAAAATCCCATGGACAGAGGAGCTGGCGTCCTCCAGGACTGGACAGAGGAGCCTGGCGTCCTCCATGGACTCCTCCTCCAGTCCATGGGGTCACAAAAGAGTCACACATGACTTAGCAACTAAATAAACAAACCAAAACCAAAACAAACCAAAAAACAAACAAAAAACAAAACGAGCTACCTAGAAATTGATGTAGATGTTTGGTCTGGTATCACTCTGCAATTCAATAGGTCTGGGGTCTTAATCCAGTGTAATTCTATTTCTGGTTCATGAATATCTGGTTAATACTGTTTTAAGAACAAATGCATATGTATGTTTTAAAACATATGCAGATACTTTATCATTGTTATATGTTTACATTAAAGTTGTTTATTTGGTGAATAATCTTACAATTATTCAAATTGACCAGAATAAAGTATTGTTGTTATTATCAATGGCAGTAATAGAAATAATGCTAGCAATTATTGCAGTGTAGGCTCCCATTAAGATTGTCATCACCTAAAGGCCTACTTTTTTTAAAATACAAACTGTTCTAAAGACAGCATTTGATTTTCTACATGCACAACACTACTTTTGATGTGCATTCATATGTTTTTGGAAGCCAATGAAGGGAAATAGCTATGTTTATATAGTTACATTAAAGCTATTTTGGAGAAGGAAATGGCAACCCACTCCAGTATTCTTGCCTGGAAAATCCCATGGACGGAGGAGCCTGGTAGGGCTACAGTCCATGGGGTCGCAAAGAGTCGGACACAACTGAGTGACTTCACTTACCTCCCATTCATTAAAGCTATTTAAAATATAAACTATTTTGTTTATAGCAAAATAGCAGAAGAAATAGATCAAATAGCCCAATTTTATTAAGTAGTGGAAGGAAATAAATTAATCAAGTCACAACAGATATCATGAGAGATCCTCTCTCCCCTAAAAGATAACATCTAATGAAAACCAGATGCAAAGTGAAATAAAAATTCTAAAATATTAACTTGATAATGACAATCCTGTGGGTCTTACGTCTTCAAGATATTTCATTGATATTGAATTATTTGCTTTGTGTATTATATAATGAATTGAATTTTTGTCCTTTCATTGAATACTTTTTCAAAAAATAAGCATATAAAAGACATTCAGGCATTTTGCCAAAAAACACACTGCACTGATATTCTGCCAAATGTAGTTCTATATTAATGACTTTAGAAATTACAAAACTGGCAAGAAACATTTCAGCTGAATGCCTTCCAAACTGAAACATATAAAAATCAAACATTTTCTTAAAACTTTAAGAAATTTCATGAAATAGACATAAACTAGGGTTTCTATGTCACAATTTTTCCCCACTGCTTTTTTTAAAGCTAAATTATAGATTAATTTTATTGATTCACATAAACAAGATTTTATAGTTTCAGAGATGCTACACATTTTAATTTTTATTAAGTCACTAGATTTATCTAGATGTTTCTATTCTTGAACTTGGTCTCTTTGTGCACATGAATTCCTTTTGGTTATCTTCATGTATATATATATACACATATATATATTTAATTTTAAATTATTTACTTATTTATTTATTTTATATTTTACTTTATAATACTGTATTGGTTTTGCCATACATCAACATGAATCCACCATGGGTGTACATGAGTTCCCAATCCTGAATCCCCCTCCCACCTCCCTCCCCATACCACTGCTTTTTTTATTGAATTTCCATATGCTAGTACATCATTGGCAGCTTCTATTTTATAAACATGCTTTTCTCTCTCTTTCTGGTTTCTGTTCCTAGGTGATGAGGTTGAAGTTTCCTCGCATCATATCTCAAAGGAACAATAAGTGCATCAAGCAAGATAATCCAGTTAATTTATTTGAATTTTTGTTGTAAAAGATTAGAAGAACCATAGTTGCTGGATCACAATAAATTATGGTTGGTTTATTTATCACAATACATGATTGGTTTGTTCATTTAGTTATTTGTTTATGGAATAAACTTTAGACTTCTCTTTTACATATAAACATTCATGCATCTAGGAGCATGTTGACATTTCCAATAAGTGGCTAAATGAGAATAGAGTCTTGAAGACTCTTCAAGGAGAGTAGAGCTCTTCTATCTTTTTGCTCATGTTCTAAAGCAAAGGTGTTTCCAAACACATTTGCATCTAATTAGCAGGAGTTAGTAAACTGCCTATAAATATGTTTTAATTGGCAGGAGAGTAATTAAAATATTTTTAAAATTGTATTTGAATGGCTGTAGATGGTGTATCACTTTTCACTTTCATGCACTGGAGAAGGAAATGGCAACCCACTCCAGTGTTCTTGCCTGGAGAATCCCAGGGACGAGGGAGCCTGGTGGGCTGCCATCTATGGGGTCGCGCAGAGTCGGACACGACTGAAGCGACTTAGCAGCAGCAGCAGCAGATGGTGTATATGCCGCAGGTTCATCAAAAGATCCCCCACCCCATTCTCTATTAGCAAAAAGCCTGATCTTTACCCATCTTATGCCCTGCCTCTGAAAGCATTGGCATTGTCACCCATGTTTACAGCCTCAAAACTGATATTTGACTACCTGGAAACTGGATTTCTAAACACAGAATGTTTTTGCTCAGTCTGTGTAAAACAGGCAGACATCATACTACTGAAAATAATTCCTAGAGAAAAGTTAGCTTAGTGTGGTAGAAAGTACTGGAGTAAGAATTAGGATACTTGAATTCTAGTCCTTCTTTTGCTACTGAGTTAGTAGTCTTAGGAAAGCCTCCCAACTTCCCTCAGCTCCCTAACTATTCTACTATCATTCTACCCTATCTTGCTTGAGAGGTTTCTCTCAAGTCAGAAACCTGAGAGATCTTTACTATCTTTCTTTCTCTGACCAATTACATTCAAACCACCAGCAAGTCCTGTAGCATCTACCTCCAAAATATATCTTGAATCTATTTCCTTCTCTTCATATCTTATATAATTCCAGTCCAAGTTACCATCATCTCTCAGCTGGGTTGGAGTTATGGCTTCTTAGATGATTTACTTGATTCTTTTTTTTTTAATGCAAATTGAGTTATTTCACTCTCTTACTTAAGACTATAACTCAGAATAGAATTAAGACTTCAGGGCTGGTGCACTGGGATGACCCAGAGGGATGGTATGGGGAGGGAGGTGGGAGGGGGATTCAGGATGGGGAACATGTGTATACCCGCAGCGGATTCATGTTGATGTATGGCAAAACCAATACAATATTGTAAAGTAATTAGCCTCCAATTAAAATAAATAAATTTATATTAAAAATAAAAATAAATAAATAAATAAATTTGGGGAGTATTTGCATCTTAAAAAAAAATTAAGACTTTCCACCATAGCCTAAAAGGGTCTGCATGAGCAGCCCCTGCTTATATCTTCAATCTTATATTTCATTCTCTTGTATGGTACAGCTACATTGGCCTTATTTGTCTATTTTAAAAAGATTTTCTTGAATACAATAGTCATACTTATTTAAGCGCCTCATGTCCTAACATCAATATCTGGGTCACATGAGAGTCTGTATTTATTTTCTATTTTTCCTCTTGGTTATTGGTTGTATAACCCTTATATGATCCTGTCTAGTAATTTTTAGTTAAGTATCAGACAGTATATATATTTTAAAAAACTTAGAGGTTCCAGTTGATGTTATCACTCACGAGGGAACTTTCTCTCTTTTCTTTGTTAAGGAGATAGAGGGCAGAACTGATGCTTTATTGTGAGCTTGATTGAGGTTGGATTGTGGTTTACCCCCAGGTGACCCTCGTAGGACTTGGTCCTTTGGGACTTTTTCAATGAGTCTTGTGGACTTGCGTCTCCTTAGTGGAGAGATATAGTATGAACTGTGGTGCTGGAGAAGACTCTTGTGAGTCCCTTGGACATCAAGGAGATCCAACCAGTCCATTCTAAAAGAGATCAGTCCTGGGTGTTCATTGAGAGGACTGATGCTGAAGCTGAAACTCCAATACTTTGGCCACCTCATGTGAAGAGCTGACTCAGTGGAAAAGACCTTGATGCTGGGAGGGATTGGGGGCAGGAGGAGAAGGGGATGATAGAGGATGAGATGGCTGGATGGCATCACCGACTCAATGCACATGAGTTTGGGTAAACTCTGGAGTTGGTGATGGACAGGGAGGCCTGGCATGCTGTGATTCATGGGGTCGCAAAGAGTCAGACACGACTGAGCAACTGAACTGAACTGAGCTGATGGTATGAAACTTCCACTCTGATTTTGACAGGTTTCTATTTAACAGCTTTTTTAAGCTATAATATTCACCCATGTTAAAGGTACAATGGAATTTAGTGTTTTGACAGAGTTGTGCAGCCATCACCTCAATCTAACTTTGGGCCTTTTTAGTGGCTTTCGTGGTCTTCCCAGGTGGCTCAGTGGCAAAGAATCCACCTACCAAGGCAGGAGATGTAAGTTTGATCCCTGGGTCAGGAAGATCCCCTGGAGGAGGAAATGGCAAACCACTCCTGTATTCTTGCCTGGAAAATCCCATGGGAAGAGAAGCCTGGTGGGCTACAGTTCATGGGGTTGCAAAAGAGTCAGACAACACTGAGCACACACACATGAGAGGTTTTTGACTTAGCTCTTTAGCCGGCCACCCTATGAAGTTCAGTCGGCAGATGCCTTGAGGGAGAGACTTACTCAGTGCTGAAACTCCATAAATCTCCATTTTTGTCACTCCTAGTCTACAGGACTGCCAAAAGTCCTGCTGGCTTTCCCTTACCTCGTCTGTGACTCTTTTCCAGGAACCAGCCTGAATTTTCAGCCTTTAGAAGTGCTGATGTTCCTATATAGGTACATATGCTGTGCTATGCTTAATCTCTCAGTTGTGTCTCACTATTTGTGACTCCACAGACTGCAGCCCGCCAGGCTTCTGTCTATGGGGATTCTCCAAGCATGAATATTGGAGTGGGCTGTCATGCCCTCCTGCAGGGGATCTTCCCAACCCAGGGATTGAACCCAGGTGTCCCACACTGCAGGTGGATTCTTTACTGTCTGAACCACCAAGGAAGCCCAAAGCTGGAGTGGTGGCCTATCCCTTCTCCAGGGGATCTTCACAACCCAGGGATCAAACTCAGGTCTCCTGCATTGTAGGTAGATTTTTTACCAGCTGAGCTATCAGGGAACTCCATATTGGTACATGCTCCCATATAAAATGTGTTAAGAAGTTGCCAGATCATCTCATCACTTCCTCAAGAGTTCCTGGCTCCTACTTGGTCTTTTCTTCCCAGATCTTGTGCTCCCAAGCACTGGGAGACTGCAAGAAATCCCTCTGCCTTTCTAAGACTCAGCTTAATGTTTTAGCCTCCTGTTCTACAACTCTGGAATGTTAGCATTTTGAGAGAGAAAGTGGCCAAATGCCTCAAGCCATTTACCTCTCCATGTATCACTCTGTACAACCAAACAATCCCACTGGTTTCCCTGTGCCCCAGCATTGGCCCGCTGCCTGTCTTTGCCCTGATTCTTGGTCTCTAGTAGATGCTGAGGATCAGCATGTGTCCCCAGGGGCAGAGGCAAATCACCAGCTCACCTCTTGAAAGTCCCTTTTCTGAAGTGTTAGCCCCTTCAGTCCTTGTTGCTTCTATAGCCTTTTACGCCTTAATAGATACACTTTAAAAATATGTCTGGCTTTCCTTTTTGTTTTAACAGCATATTGGCCTCCAATCTGCTTGAAAGCAGAAGTCAAATTAGCCTGACTTCTTGGAAAGGTCCCCGACCCTTTCTCAGCTCAGGGTCTTTGCTTGGGCTGTTCTCCACGTCTTCTCTACTCTTCCTCAGACTTCTCATGGCTTCTTCCACCTCTTTGGTTCTCATTGCAGTTTGTAATACTGTAACTTACTTACTAGTAGTTAATAATTTATTGTTTCTTCCATAATAATTTATGTTCCATGAGAATAAGAAGCATGCTTGTCCCTAATAATGCTTTTAGTAAACTCTCAATTGAATGAATAAATACTAAAATGAATTAGTGGATGAATAATTCAGAAAAGAAAGTCGGGCTTAATTCTCTTCGTGAAATTATTTACTTACATGGTTTTTTGTGTTGCTGGTAGATGACTTATACTTTTATATTTCTAATCCCCTTCTAATCTATTTTCTTTATTTCTCTTATGCTTTTACTTCTATTCAAGTAAGTGTATCACCTGCTTATCAATAGTTCTCTGCTATGTATTTTGCAGTTTACTAAGAAGACTTTTAGCTTAGCTCCTTTCCTCATGTATATCACTATCAATTTTAGTAGACTACTAATAAAATTTATAATATCTCTTTATACATGACACTGAAGCATATAGTAAATATTCAGTATATTATTATTGTTGTTGTTGTTGTTACTTAAACAAGTACCCTAGGTTAAGTATGCTTGAAGTGTCTCCTGAGAAATGAGTCTTGCTGGTTTTCATGAGACAAGGAGCCTGTGACAGAATGCATGTACACTTTAGTACTAATTACACTGCTTACTTTACCCTACCTTTTTTTTGGTAGCAAGACTGTATGGATAAAGGAAGCAGTTTGTTGATTTGTATTTTGGTGTTAGCCCATTATCTTTCTGGAGACCATAACAGATAATTCACAGATAAGCATTTTGAGTAGCACTACTTGAGTCAGTTTTGGTATGGGTGATCTTGGTTCCAGGTTTTGAGTTGGAGGATAAATTGCCTGCCCTTTGACATGGCACATTCTTCTTTCATCCCAGACTGTCATTTTTCTCTCTACCATTTTTCTCTCCTTATTTTTCCTCCATTCCTTACTATTTTAGAGCCATAAACTTTCTAGAGGTAATAGGAGAAATGAAATATTTCCCTTGACCACTAGGTATGGATTTTTGAGATTCCTAAGATTAAAGCTAGAATCAGCCAGCAGGGCCAGCCAAGGCGGAGGACTTGAGCACAATGCCTGAAGGAACAAACTTTCAGAAAATGCTGGCCATGTGATCTTATTGCCATATTATTTTACTGGCACAAGCCTAGGAAAGCTGTGGAAGCCTTGAAGAGGGTGTGAGAGAGTGGGTGAGGGATAGGGTTTGGATTAGCGCCAGTGTCCAAGGACTCAGAGCACGTAGGGAGTATGATTCCTGTTATATAATAAATCGTATGCCTCAGCCTAGATCTGAAACAGTTTTCCTGACTGGGTTTCTAATTGAGTGTGTGCTTTTGTCTGTTCTGGACATTCAATGTAGTAACTCTGGGTGGGACTTGGGAATCAATCTTTTTAAAAAGCTCTGTAAATGGTTTTGATGATTGCTAGGTTTGGGAACCACTGCTAGTAGATTTCTTATTGCTTTAACAGTGTCTCCACTTTCTGAGGGAGTTATCATTACTCTGATTCAAGACCTCACATTCTTGTAACTCAATGGGAATTTTGAAGCTTTGCTATGGCATGGAACTATTGTATTAGGTATGGTGACCAATTTCAGGGAATTGCACCCCTCCCTCCATCTCTCTTTCTTCCAGAGGGCTAGTGTCCAAGCTGCTTTACTCTGCATGACCTTGCCTTCTGATCACAGTTGATTGGTCTACACATAACCATCTTACTGAGGCAAGATTAATGAGAGTCTTCCTGGGGGTTTTACCTTGAGACTCAGAGAGCCAAGATTTATCCACTCATTTCCTTAAAATCTGGCTGTCATGTTTTCTACTATGCGATAGAGCTCATCTGTGGAGATAGAGAATAAGGCAGAATGCATAAAGAAACTTAAATATGAGATAAGGAGACAGTCCTGATTATATTCAAATGTGAGTATTTTGGAAGGTTCTAACATCTCTGGTCCCATGTTATGGGGTCAGAAACAAAGAGGACAGGATATCCTTACTATTTGCAGGAATGATATTGATCTTCTACTTTGTGAAATGATTTCTCTTTAATTAAAAAAAAAGCTTCCAAGTTTATGGAGAACTCTGAATCTCTTATGGCTAATGATATTTGGAGTACCCCAGATGTGGGAGATAGAATCATGTCTCCCCACAGATGTCTATGTCTCCAGAACCTGTGACTGTGTGACCTTACGTGCACAAAGGGAATTTGCTGGTGTTATTGAATTAAGGATGATGAAAAAGAGAGATGACCTTGGACTATCTGGGTGGGATCAGTGTAATCACAAAGGTTCTGTTAAGAGAAAGTGGGAAGAGAAAAGAGAGGAGGAAGACATGATGACAGAAGCAGAGGTAGGAGTGATGGAATCTCTAGGTTCAAATTGGTGGAAGAGAACCATGTGCCAAGGAAAGCAGACAATCTCTAGGGGCTAGAAATGACAAGGAAAGGGATTTGCTCCTAGAGTCACAAGAAAGAATCAGGACTGTGATCACTACCGTTCTGTGTGGAATCATCAGTGACCATCAGCCCTTAAGTGCAGTCAGAGTCCTAAATGATTCTTGTTAATAATTTAATAGAATTCAGCTTTTTTCTTGTTGTTGTTTGTTTTTCTAATATGCTCTCATTTTGGTCTCAATGAATTTGACTGTTTGAGGTAATTCATATAAGCAGAATCATACAATATTTACTTCACTTAGCATAATGTCTTCAGAGTTAATCCAGCATATATCAGAATTTCCTTCATTTTAAAAGATGAATAATATCCTCTTGTATGTATATATATGCTTTGTTCATTCATTCATCCATTGATGGACAATTGTGGAACCCACATCTTAGTGGGAGAGAGTAAAAATTGGCAGCCATCTCTATTATTATCTCTAGAGTAAGTGAAGTTGCTCAGTCATGTCTGACTCTTTGTAACCTCATGGACTGTAGCCTATCAGGCTCCTCCATCCATGGGATTTTCCAGGCAAGAGTGCTGGAGTGGATTGCCATTTCCTTCTCCAGGGGATATTCCCAACCCAGGAATCAAACCTGGGTCTCTCGCATTGCAGGCAAACGCTTTACTGTCTGATAACCACAGTGTAATTATAAAAATCAGCAAATTTAACATTGTTATAGTACCATTGGTCCTTGAGTCCTTGAGTTAGACTGGGCAGGTTTGAAGTCTGTCTCTTGTCTCTGCTTTCTACAAGGTATAGACTTTTGGCAAGTAATTCTGGTTTCTGATCTTTAGTCTCCTCATCTCTAAATGAGGCCAATAATACCTATGTCTTAGGTGGCTGTGAGGCCTAATAAACTATCATGATTCTGGCGCCCAGTAGTGGCTTAGAAAGCTTTAGGTTTCCCTTTGACCTCTAGAATTAAACATACTGCTGAGTGCTCAAGAGGCCTACAATTAATTTTGGCTGGTTGGAAAGCTTTAGAGGCAACTTTAGTTTTCTCAAAAATGATGAAATTTGTTATATGCTTAAATTGTTGCCTTATGAGTTTCTATTTCTTAAGGTTCATCTTTCTTTATCACATGCAAGTTTAGTATCATCAACCAAGAGATAGAATTCTCTACTTTTAAAAAACAATTTATAGTCATTTAAAAGAAAAATGTATTACCAATCTAACATGTTAATACAGTGTATTAACATCATGAAGGTACAAACCTCAAGAACTTGACTAATTTCTGAATCAGGATACCTTTGGCTAATGTAGCAGAGCAACAACTCAAAAATAGGTTATGCTATAGAGAAATTGTTATAACGGGAAGACCAGAAACATGGATCCTCCCAAATTGGGTAAATCAGTGGATCAATGATTTCACAAGGGTCCACAAAGGGTTCTTTCTGTGTCTAGTGGAGTCTCTTCCATCTGTTGGCCTGGACCACAAATGTAAACCTCCTCATGGTGGCAAGATGGCTGCAGCAGTTTCAAGCATCACATCCAGACACAGCAACATTCCGAAGAGACCATCCTTCCTGTGAACTCTTTCGGAGTGAGAAACTCCTTCTAAGAAGCCCTCCAGAAGATGCTCGTCATCTCCCATTCATCAGATTTGCATCACCTGTACATGTCCAAACCACCTGGGGAGGGAAATGCAACCCTGTAGATTGACTTAAACCAATTGTAGTTTACTTCTTGGGTCTAGTGTTGGGGCTGGTACTAACCTCTTCTGAAATACTGGCCATTGGTCAGGAGCTGAATAAATTGGTGGGGGAGGAGCAGTAAATACTACCTGCTACAGTATACTAGCTAGATTGTGTTATAACCAAGCATTAGAAACTAGAATAAAAAAATCCATTTGGTACATTTGCATCATTAGCAAATTCCTGATGTTCTTTAGAAAGCAGTTTTGATAAGCAATTGACATGAAACATAATAAGAATGATTTGGTAATCAAGAAAAATGAAGTAGATTTAATTAACTTTGAAATGCTTTTAAAATAATAAATGTTTCTAAGATTCTAAAAAGTTTCCCAAACATAATAAAGAGATTGTTAAAAGTGTGTTCACCATTTTTGCATTTGCATTTCCGTTTCTTTGTAGTCCTAGCTGGTAAACTCTCTATGGAAGGATTTATTTTCTTTTAATTTTAATTTTCCACTAATCCATTTCTCTATGAAATGAGGGATGCAATTATGAATGTATTTAAGAACTAACCATAACCACTTCTCTTCACTAATTTTAATTTGTTCTGTATTTTTTTTTCCGATCATATTAGTGATTACAGGCTCTGTTCAGACCAAAAGCAATTCTTATTTACTCAGTAATGCCCACAGGAAACTGAGTGTTCTAGATGCAATCTGGGCAAGTGAAAGAGATCAGCTTCCTATGTCATCATGTCATCTGTTACAGTTAGGATCAGACAGGTAGTAACAATATAACAAGTATGCCACCCCCACATCTCGGAAAGGTTTATATTTTGCTCATGCCATATAGCCACATAAGTTTAACGACGTTTAGAGGACTCTGCTCATGCTAGTGAGTCAGGATGATAGAGGAGCTACCATTTCAAATGTGCCACAAAGGAGTGTTGGGAGGTCTTCATGCCACCAGTTCCTTGTTTTGTCCAGAAGCTACACACATACTTCTGGTCACATTTTATTTGTCAGAATCAATTACATGGCACCCCAACCCATGAGGGCTAAGAAGTATGTTCCTACCAGGTCCCTGGGAGATGGAGAGCCAGCAATGGTGAGCAGTATTTTTGACAATGGCAAAGATGTACCATTGTGAATCATTGCTTTTCAGTAGAAGGGGAGACATGCCCTAAAGGAACAATTAGTGTTCAGTTGTTATAACCAAAATGGAAATGCTTCAGTTAGGGTGTGCTCTATACCCTAGTGTTACTACATAAATACAGATTTATAAAGGACAACAGAATCTCACCTCATGAACTGGAACTGTGGTATGGCTTTTTCCTCACATTAACGGTGATATTTTAGGTAAAATGTAGCCTTTTCAAAATCTACTCTGTCACTGCATGCTGGTAAGTTTCAGTTCAGTTCAGTCGCTCAGTTGTGTCTGACTCTTTGCGACCCCACAAATCGCAGCACGCCAGGCCTCCCTGTCCATCACCAACTCCTGGAGTTCACTCAGACTCACGTCCATCGAGTGGGTGATGCCATCCAGCCATCTCATCCTCCGTCGTCCCCTTCTCTTGGCCCCAATACTGGTAGGGTGGTATCAAGCAAATAATCTTGGAGGCTATTTCCAGCTGCCCAGTCTAACTTCCTCTTCACTTTCTAATCATGGGTCTTCTGTCCACATTGCTTTTGATGTCATAGATTGTTAGGTTTTTGACTTCAAACATTGAGCCATCTCCATTTATATGGTATGAAGCATGATTCATTCTAAAGAGAACTTAAAAAACCTTTACTGCTGGTGTAGCTCATTGTTGTCAGGCCTGCATGAACACAGTGAACAAGCACATTTCATCAGCTTAGTCTGAATGCTTAGTTGGAGTATTCTACCCATTTCTCTCCCCGAACAATCTAAGTAAGCCCACAGGCTCTTTAATAAATCACAGTTCAGTGGAAAGAATGGCAATAGATGAAGGGTCTCATATGGCAGGAAATAAAGGGAGAAGTCCAGCCACTCTTATCCGCTGGTGTTAAATGATAATAATAATAGTATTTGAGTAGGTGAATGCACATTGCATTCTAGGCTCTTTAGTAATTGTGTGTATTATATGTTCTAGCCTATTCTCAGAACAGAGAGTTGGCGGTATTTTCCTGTTTTTACATGAGGAAACAGTCTTAGATGTTTGTTCAAGTTCAAACAGCTATTCAGTGTCTCCAACTGTAATAAAACTTTGGAATTTAGATTTTATTTTATTTTATTGACTGTCCAGTATTTTTAATTCTCTGATGTTATCCTTACTTCTAATTTTAAAATAACTTTCTGTATTATATAATGCTAATTTAAATACACCTTTAAAATCTCCACAGGGTACTGTAAGTACCTTCAAAATCTTTGCAAATTATAGGTCTAACCTTGTGACTTGGCAGGTATTCAGACAATGCTTCTGAATGAATGAGTGCATCCGTGTGAGGCTCACATGTTTAGCCTAGCTGAAGACTACCATGTGTGCAAATCTAGACCAGACGAGCTGTCTGATCTCCAAGGCCAATTTGCTATCAGTTTTCTATACAAGCAGAATCAGTTATCTGTTTTTTCTACTTAAGTTGAAAAGAACATTTTAAGAACAATTTTCATGATTGATTATATATAAAAATTCATGCTGAGTAATATATTTAATGAATAATAGCAGCAAACATGTGAGCATAAGAACAGATCATATGAAAAAAATTTATTAGGTGTAAATTATTTGTACTATATTTTCTAAAAATCTGCAATAAGCTTGTGCTACTTTCATGATTGGAATAAAAAGAAAAAAAAATTAAAAATACATGCTGATTCTAGAAAATCTAGGAAATGCAGAAAGATATAAATAAGAAAATAAAAATAATTCCAAACTCCAGAGATTTGTTCTCTCAATCACTCTTTCTAAGGGTATGTGGACACACAAAACTTCCACAACTGTAAGCATACATAGTATTGCAGCCTGATTTTTCACTTTATTATGTCCTTTAAAATCTTTGTAAAAGATGCTTGTCAGTGGTCTCATACTGTTCTATCATCTGGAAGGTGCATGATTTATTATTGGACATTTAGGCTCTGTCAATTTTTTGCGATTATAAATAATGTTGTGATGAACATCTTTCTATATAAATCTCTGTGAGCGTGATTTTCAGTGCACCGTTCTTCCCTTGGAGTCCCTTGATTGGTGACACACACCTCTACTAGCTGATATTTGACATGTGGGGCTAAAGCTGTGTAGCTAAAACTTGTCAAGAAGACAAATAGTGTATCAGTGGCCTGTCTCACGCTCATAAAATAAAATGGTTACAACCGTAATTCTGCAGACCATTTATTTGGGTAACAGCTAGATGCTTCATTGATTCCATACACAACGTATCCCTAAAGAATGAAGGTGACCTGGAGACAGCCAGCCATCAAGAATCCAATTAATCCAGCCTCAGAATATTTGGTGCCCAGCACCGACCAGACCCAGCATGATCTGTTAGATCCTTGTTACTCAGAATGTAGGAAGGGATATGGGTTCCATTTAGTTGTGGGTGCTCTTCAGGAGAAAAAACAGAATAGCTTAAATTTTAACTCTAAGGAATGTTGGTTGTGGGAGTTGCAGGCCTTTGTAGAAAGAGTAATGATAAGTCTAAAATTTAGTGAGCTTTACTGAAGATTGCCAAAAAGAAGAAATATTTGGTTAAACCTGAATGTCACCACACCAGAGGACTGGAAAAAATCATAGTCTTAGAACTTTGCTTCTAGGACATTTGAGATTTATAGCATGTCTATTTATAAAGTTCTTTAAACTGGGGTCCCATTTATTTTGTAGAATCAACAAAAAATTAAAATCCATATAAAAAATGGACTTGAGTTGGTTTCCAGTTACTTGAGCTACCAGTATGAATGCTTTGTATTCATCTCTAGCCTAAGAGGATAAAGCTTTTACCTTTGATCTAGAATTTATTTAATCTTTTAGGACAGCACTGGAGATTCTAGGTCCAAACTCCAGGTATTTAATATGTCTCAGTTTTGCTCTCTGCTTCATGGTGACAGTTTTATCACTAGCTTTTAACACTTATTGTACTAAATTGCTATATTAATATTAATGTCAGAGTGTGAAAAATTCAACTGGTAAGTGGTATGCAAATTAGCCTAATGCAAACTTTAATGGATTCATGCACTCAAAAAATCCTTTGAAACAAAGGTAACTAAAGTGATAAAAAGACCAACTAATCACCATTAAAAGGGAATATTACTACAAGTATAAGAACAACATACTTTCAAGAAAGCAACCTTGACTGATTTTAATCAAACAATATGAATGTAATAGCTGGTGTAAACCTTTGATTATATTATGGGGTATAAATAGAAAACATTTCTTTTTCCCCCCAGTCAGGGTGCTCTGGATTGAACTGTGTCTGCAGCAAAAGAAAGTTGAAGTCCAAACACCTAGTACCTGCAAACATAACCTTATTTAGAATTAGGGTCTTCATAGATGTAATACAGTTAAGGTGCGGTCATTAGAGGGGGCCTAATCCAACAAGATTGCTGTCCGCATATGGCAATGCACATTTAGGCAGACAGCTATGCACAGAAGGAAGGCAATGAAGAGGGCCATGAGATGATGGAGGCAAAGTCTAGAGTGATGCACCTACAAACCAAGGAATGGGCAGCATTTCTGGCAAACGCCAAAAGCCAGAGGAAGCAGGGAAGAGTTCTCTCCCATAAGCTTCAGAAGGAACATGGTCCGGTGGACAGACTGATTTTGGATTTCTAGAACCCTCGGTCTGCGAGACAATGTATTTCCGTTGTTCTAAGCTTTCCAGTTTGCAGTGCTTTGTTATGATAGCTCCAGCAAGCTAGCAACAGTCATAGCTTTCCTCTATGCTCTGCCAAACCCCATTCTTCTCTTGCCTCAATTAAGTCTGAGACAGGTCACATAGATTTCCGGTCAGTTACTATTTTTAAAAGTCAGTCCAGTTTATGTTTCTAATCTCAGATCCAATTTATATCTCATCTCCTTCTCTGCCTCCAATATCAGCCAGGACTGTTGGTCAGAGGACTTGGAGTAGGGAAGGGATGAGAATGGTTCTTGCAAATTTCCCACCCCTCTTAGAAGTGATGGGCAGGGGCATGTCTCATTCTAGGACACCCTTGTCCCCTGCATCTGTTGGATGTGGTTCTCTGCTGTTGGAAGGAAGTGGACTCGGAAAGATGGCAGAAGCTTCTTGATACAACAGTCAGTGATGGGGCATGCCCTCTGGACTTGTTCTTACTAAATCTGACTCTATCATATTGGTGGCCCCTGTGTTCTCTTAGGGTGGTATTTTGCTTTACTCTTACCCATGCGGTCTCCCAGAACTTTCTGTGAGAGAGGCAGCTATGCTTCCTTTTGGTGTTCCCAATAGGTTCATGTTCAAGGCACAGGTGGCCTCAGAGTTCCTGCCCTTCTTTTCTCTGTGCTCCTTCCTATGGAGCCATGTAACCCACCAAAGTCCTCCATTCCTTCTCTATGCCTTGGGATTGAGGTGGAGAAAGGGCTGCATCCATCTTTTTCCCCAGTCATGCCACGCCACTGCCTTGTCACTATGGAAACAATTCAGACCATTTTGTCAACACCTTGCCTCCCACATGCCCTGGGCAGCAAGGGGTCTTGGGCTCATGTAAGAGAGAATTCCTCTGGTGTGGATCCATACCTCCCAGAGACTCCTCCAGCAACCTGTTCACCAGCGGTAGTTCTAAGATTCCACAGCCTCCAGCCAGTGAGGGTGGCATTACATATCCTGGATATGGGTGCTCTGACAAGTGACTCTCTCAAGGCTTTGGTTGCCTGGCCTCAGGGGATACTTAGAGCATCTCCCTCCCCCCTCACCAAGGGGAGGAAAAGGACTTTGGGGAGGTAATAGGATCTTCACTATGAGCACTGCCCTCCTGTGCCTGCAGAGCCCCATAGCGCCCCCATCCTTGTCACCCCTAGTCCTGCTGTACAGCCTGGAAAAGTGCGGTGCTGGTGTGAGAGCTGGTAGAGCAGAGCCAAGTCAGTCCTGAGCAAAGTTTCCGGACTCATTGTTGGTGTCTCTCCTTTGAATGTGGGACTATTTAATACCTAAACTTTGCCTTCATTCTGGCATCTTGGGAGTGCTGAGGGCACAAAACGTACAAGAGTAGCCTGTGCCACTTTGGTAGTGAGAAGGGAGTGGCACTGCATGATGGGAAAAGATGGGTCACTGACTCCTGGACAAAGATCAATTCCCACTCAGTTGCCATTATACCAGGAAAATGGGTTTTCTGTCCATAGGTGTGTGGATTTATCTCTGGGCTTTCTATTTTGCTCCATTGATCTATATTTCTGTCTTTGTGCCAGTACCATACTGTCTTGATGACTGTGGCTTTGTAGTAAAGCCTGAAGTCAGGCAGGTTGATTCCTCCAGTTCCATTCTTCTTTCTCAAGATGGCTTTGGCTATTCGAGGTTTTTGTGTTTCCATATAAATTGTGAAATTATTTGTTCTAGCTCTGTGAAAAATACCGCTGGTATCTTGATAGGAATTGCATTGAATCTGTAGATTGCTTTGGGTAGTATACTCATTTTCACTATATTGATTCTTCCGATCCATGAACATGGTATGTTTCTCCATCTATTAGTGTCCTCTTTGATTTCTTTCATCAGTGTTTTATAATTTTCTTCTGGAGCCGATTATACAGAGTGAAGTAAGCCAGAAAGAAAAACATCAATACAGTATACTTACACATATATATGGAATTTAGAATGATGGTAATGATAAACCTGTACGCAAGACAGCAAAAGAGACACAGTTGTATAGAATGGCCTTTTGGACTCTGTGGGGGAGGGAGAGGGTGGGATGGGTTGGCAGAGTGGCAGTGTGGCATGTGTGATGTCATAGGCGGAACGAATTGCCAGTCCAGGTTTGATGCAGGATGCAGGATGCTGGGGACTGATGCACGGGATAGTCCAGGGAGAGGGTGTGGGGCGGGAGGGTGGAGGTGGGGGTCGGGATTGGGAGTTCATGTGCGCTCGTGGCTAATTCATGTCAATGTGTAGCGGAACGAATGCAGTGTTGTGAAGCGAAACAAACTGAAGGATAAAAATTGATTAAAAAAAAAAAGAAAAGAAAAAAAAAAAAGTGCTCCAAGTGACTCCAACGCACTCTCATGCTGGAGAACCACTGCTCCAAAGATGTTTCTCTTCTCCAATTCAAAATGAAACCCTAGCCTCTCTAAGAAATGGGTGTCTACTTGGTAGGGCCTAGTATGATAGATATGACTTACCTTAAGAATTATTCTTTTGAAATTTTCTCATGATTTTTCCATCCATCACACACTTTTAGCTTAAAAGCTTTCTGATGCACTATAGCTGAAGCAAAAAGAGTCTCCTAAGAAGGAGGAAACTTCAGGAATTTAACTACTTTTAAGCAAGGCAATTTCCACTTGGATTCAATTGTCCTTACTATGATGCTTATTAACTATGGAATATTTCCTTACATTAAGATGAGGTTTAAGGATGGGACTCACTTTTCCCTGTATTGTCTTCTCCATAGGAATCATCACCATCAAACATACTATATATTTTGTATGCTTCTATTATGTTCTGTATGTCTTCCTCCAGAAGAATGTAAGCTTCATGAAGACCAAGGCTTTTGTCTGTTTTATTCAGTGCTGGTTCCCCTAAATAGTGCTAGGTTTATTACAGACATTGCCGATTATTTATTGAATGAGTGCATGAGAGTTGGGTTTCAAGAATGTGTTGTCCAAGTTGTTTAGATTTCTATGTTTATTGATTTATTGAAGAAAATTACCATTTTTATTCTGATTTCTACTTGTCAATATGCTTAATACCGCAGGCATCATAAGGTCCTCAGAAGTGCAATCATTTTAGTGTGACATGAACTGAAGAATTTACTAGATTGATGTGGAAGCTATTACCTAGAGACACGCTATAGAGCTGCATGTATGGGAACTGGACAAGGAGAAGACACGAGAGAGCAGGGAGAATCATTGTGTGAAACTAACACCTAAGGATTTTTGTCGGTAACTCCTGAATGTGCCAGTCTGCTGTTTATTCAACAGTGTCTTTTTGTTGGGGTTACTTGGGGGGGGGGCAGTAACTCTGTTTTCTGGGTAATCGTGTTAGGTCTAACACCTCCCAGAATGCAGTATTTCCATTTCCCTTTTGGCACATTTTACAGCTCCTACTTCACAAATGTTCATTGTTTTCCCGCTCACTGACGATCCTATTTTGACGCAGAAGAGTTGGTCTCCGCCCTTGGTGCACTGGGAGGGTAACAGGCAGACACACTTGGAGGTGGTGGCTGCAAGGAGAGAGACAGTGTGACTCTCTACAGTGCTTTAGGATTTGATTTTACCTGACTCCTCCCCAGCACAGTGAGTACTTTGGTGGCAATGAGTGAGAATGTGGGCACAAAGGCACTGACTCAAAAGACCCAAGTGTGGTTGAATAGAGTCATCTGGATGAAAGCAAGGAGAGGCTGCTGGTAAGTCAGTAAGATGTAGGAGCCGGGCTACCTCTGACACCTCCGCTCCCTCACTAGCCACATCCAATCAGCTGCTCAGTTCAGTTCAGTCGCTCAGTCATGTCTGACTCTTTGCGACCCCATGAATCACAGCACGCCAGGCCTCCCTGTCCAGCACCAACTACTGGAGTTCACCCAAACTCATGTGCATCGAGTCGGTGATGCCATCCAGCCATCTCATCCTCTGTCATCCCCTTGTCCTCCTGCCCCCAATCCCTCCCAGCAGCAGGGTCTTTTCCAATGAGTCAACTCTTTGCATGAGGTAGTCAAAGTATTGGAGTTTCAGCTTCAACATCAGTCCTTCCAATGAACACCCAGGACTGATCTCCTTTAGAATGGACTGGTTGGATCTCCTTGAAGTTCAAGGGACTCTCAAGAGACTTCTCCAACACCACAGTTCAAAAGCATCAATTCTTCAGCACTCAGCTTTCTTCATCATTCAACTCTCACATCCGTACTGACCACCGGAAAAACCACAGCCTTGACTAGATGGATCTTTGTTGGCTAAGTAATGTCTCTGCTTTTCAATATGCTATCTAGGTTGGTCATAGCTTTTCTTTCAAGGAGTAAGCGTCTTTTAATTTCATGGCTGCAGTCACCGTCTGCAGTGAGTTTGGAGCCCCCCAAAATAAAGTCTACCTGTTTCCACTGTTTCCCCATCTATTTTCCATGAACTGATGGGACCAGATGCCATGATCTTCATTTTCTGAATGTTGAGCTTGAAGCCAACTTTTTCACTCTCCACTTTCACTTTCATCAAGAGGCTCTTTAGTTTTTCTTTACTTTCTGCCATAAGGGTGGTGTCATCTGCATATCTGAGGTTATTGATATTTCTTCTGGCAATCTTGATTCCAACTTGTGCTTCCTCCAGCCCAGTGTTTCTCATGATGTACTCTGCATATAAGTTAAACAAGCAGGGTGACAATATACAACCTTGATGTACTCCTTTCCTGATTTGGAACCAGTCTGTTGTTCCATGTCCAGTTCTACCTGTTAGTTCCTGACCTGCATACAGGTTTCTCAAGAGGCAGGTCAAGTGGTCTGGTATTCCCATCTCTCTCAGAATTTTCCAGTTTGTTGTGATCCACACAGTCAAAGGCTTTGACATAGTCAATAAAGCAGAAATAGATGTTTTTCTGGAACTCTCTTGCTTTTTTGATGATCCAGCGGATGTTGGCAATTTGATCTCTGGTTCCTCTGCCTTTTCTAAAACCAACTTGAACATCTGGAATTTTATGGTTCACGTACTGCTGAAGCCTGGCTTGGAGAATTTTGAGCATTACTTTACTAGCGTGTGAGATGAGTGCAATTGTGTGGTAGTTTGAACATTCTTTGGCATTGCCTTTCTTTGGGATTGGAGTGAAAACTGACCTTTTCCAGTCCTGTGGCCACTGCTGAGTTTTCCAAATTTGCTGGCATATTTTCTACCTCCTGTCAATCTATTTCCACAATGTCTTCAATCTGTCCTTCGTGTTCTTTTTCATTGGCGCCACCTGGGAACACTTATATCACTTATTGAGCATGCATGATGAAACCACAGAATATACCAAGTGCTTTGTATGCTTTATTTCATTGAACCCTCACAATGAACATATGAAGTACAAGGTATCATACTAACTCTATAAATGAAGCCAGCTCAGAGAGGTTAAGTGATTTGCCCATGGTCCCACAATTAGGTAGGTGGTAGAGGCAGGTTTTAAATCATAAATGACTTATAGGGCTGCCTTCTTATAATTCTGTACCACATTTTTTTATTTCTTCCTAGAATATTCCTAGGTTATGGCTGGGAATCTGGATTTTAATAAGCAGTGAAATTGGGTGATACTTTTCTCAGGCTTGGTTTCAAAACCACCCCATCGCTTCATAATTCATATAAATCTTGTATTCATGAAAGAGTTTTAAAATGACCATTTGGGGTAAAGTTACCAAAGCCAAGTATATTAAATCAATTTAGAGTAAAAGGATATAAGCTCATTTAATCAAAGTTCAAGGTCTTCCACCATTTGGCCTCAATGCCCCTTTGTAGCAGATATTCTCTGCTTTCTTCATCCCAGAGAGAGTGACTTTCTCTCTGTTTCCCAATAAGGACTCCAAGGGTGGTCCAGTTTTTGTCCACTGCCCATCCTGTTCCCTTCTTTTGCCAGACTGGTATGCTCTTTCCAATATTCCCACACATGTCCAATGTCTATAAGCCTTACCTCCTTCATGAAGCATTGTATAGCTACATATCCCCCACAAAGGTTTTCTATAACTAAATTTTAATGGTATAAATTTCTCAGTATTACATGTGACATTTTTATAGTCTTTTGTTAATTAGCTTCCCTGGTGGCTTGGATGGTAAAGAATCTGCCTGCAATGCGGGAGATTGGGGTTCAATCTCTGGATTGGGTAGATTCTCCTGGAGAAAGCTAGCTTTTCATATGTCTTTCTCCCAAGCCTCTTACAACTGCTTTGTGAGAGAGCAGTAACCACAACTCATCCATCTGTTTGTCCCAAACAGCTTTAACAAGGTGCTCAATTAATTCTGCTTCATCAGTTGGTTTCAATTCTGAATTTGGGGTGCAGGTATAAGTATTCAAAATGAAAAGTATTTGAGGGATAATTTATGTTGCCAAAATATCTGAGTCAGACTGAGAAACTGTAGCTTCTTTTGGTCAAATATCAACACTTTCTCCTATATCTCAGCTGATGGGAGAAAGCAGCAAAAGAAAATGGGGAGATTTCATAAGCACATAAACTTCCTGTCCATGGTAGGAAGCATTTCTTGAAAAGGCATGGCTTTCCCTTTTACCTTCTTTGTCAACCAGCTAGAGAAGATTTTAGTTGGGGACAGCCTTGTTTGTTGTTGGAAACTCTAGGATTTGGTAAAGAACAGGAGACAGCTCTACCTCTAGAGAGGATGGCAGGTCCCCAGGCTTGGGGAAAGGCCATGGTCTCCATGCCTGCAGTAGGTTATAACCTAAGTGCTCTTAGCAAGATGATTTTCAGATTACCAGCATGAAAAGGCCCTTCCTGCCACCTCCAACAGTTGGTTTTCATGCTTCCATCCTTACGAAACCCTTTCAGGTGACAAGATATTTATCTCTCTTATACTTCTTATATTTTTCTGGGCTCCAAAATCACTGCAGATGGTGACTTCAGCCATGAAATTAAAAGACGTTTACTCCTTGGAAGAAAAGTATGACCAACCTAGATAGCATATTCAAAAGCAGAGATATTACTTTGCTGACTAAGGTCCGTCTAGTCAAGGCTATGGTTTTTCCAGTAGTCATGTATGGATGTGAGAGTTGGATGGTAAAGAAGGCTGAGTGCCAAAGAATTGATGCTTTTGAACTGTGGTGTTGGAGAAGACGCTTGAGAGTCCCTTGGACTGCAAGGAGATCCAATCAGTCCATTCTGAAGGAGATCGGCCCAGGGATTTCTTTGGAAGGAATGATGCTGAAGCTGAAGCTCCAGTACTTTGGCCACCTCATGTGAAGAGTTGACTCATTGGAAAAGACTCTGATGCTGGGAGGGATTGAGGGAGAGGAGAAGGGGATGACCAAGGATGAGATGGCTGGATGGCGTTACTGACTCCACGGGCGTGGGTCTGGGTGAACTCCAGGAGTTGGTGCTGGACAGGGAGGCCTGGTGTGCTGTGATTCATGGAATCGCAAAGAGTCGGACACAACTGAGCGACTTAACTGAACTGATACTTCTTATCACATACTGTCTTGAATTAAAGTTCAGTTCAGTTCAGTTCAGTCGCTCAGTCGTGTCAGACTCTTTGCGACCCCATGAATCGCAGCACGCCAGGCCTCCCTGTCCATCACCAACTCCCAGAGTTCACTCACAGTCACGTCCATTGAGTTCATGATGCCTTCCAGCCATCTCATCCTCAGTCGTCCCCTTCTCCTCCTGCCCCCAATCCCTCACAGCATCAGGGTCTTTTCCAATGACTCAACTCTTTGCATGAGGTGGCCAAAGTACTGGAGCTTCAGCTTTAGCATCATTCCTTCTAAAGTTATTCAGGTAATTATTGTGAAATCTGAGGGCTTCCTTGGTGGCTTAGTGGTAAAAAATCTACATGCTAAGTGAGTTTGATCCCTGGGTTGGGAATATCCTCTGGAGAAGGAAATGGCAACCCACTCCAGTAGTTTTGCCTGGGAAATCCCATGGACAGAGGAGCCTGGTGGGCTACAGTCCATGGGGTCACAAAAAGTTGGACACGACTAGGTGACTAAACAACAACACTGTGGAATGTCACTCCAACTGTGAACAATTTGAGGATAAAAAGGTCCTTTATCAACATACCCCTCACCTTACTTTGAACAGTGACTTTAGCAGACGGGATACTATAAGGCTGTTTATTGAATACATTTTCTCCTCCTGTTGGTGGATATTTTTGAAATTTAGACAAAACATTTAATGCCACAAAATTAGGCTCCTTGGGAAGGCTCTTGTGTTCCAACTTTTGAAAAGTGGATTTCATGTTACCTTGAAGTTCCACTTTACACTTTTTCTCATTTCATTTTAGTTAGAGAAGGAAAAGGGTAGCAAAGTACACGTGCAATCAAGAACACAATTTAATCAAGATGAGATTGAATTCAACTCAAAATTAATAATACTCCAGCCTTCCATGAGTAGATTGAGTATGAAATATTTAGTTTCCTCTTTTCATAAATGCTGTAGTTCATACTTTTATTCTTGAGTGCCACATGAACAGATATCTCTGTGACGCTGATTTTTGCTCATCAGCTAAAGAAGGCTGGCACAAGCAGATCATATCTTTAGGGGGAAAAATGCTTTCAGTTTTTGGACTGTGTGTAGGATCAAAGGATATTTTAAATGACTTAACTCTCTTATTAAGCAATGTTCATGCTTTATTTTTACTACTCCAAGACATTCTGCTAACTTGACCAATATTTGTTAAGTATTCAAACTTTATATGTTCTGTGAAATGAAAATATCTCCTGCCATATCAATAAACAAGAAATGTCACAGCCATTGGGCTTTCCTGGTGGCTCAGCAGGTAAAGAATCTGCTTGCAGTCCAGGAGACCTGAGTTTGATCCCTGGGTTGGGAAGTTCCCCTGAAGGGGACAGAGGAGCCTGGTAGGCTACAGTCCATGAGGTCGCAAAGAGGTGGACACGACTGAATGACTTAAGCACAGTCACAGCCATCAGCGATTTCTGGCTTCCAAATGTGAATGAGGCCTCCCCAAACTGAGATCTAGCAGATGCTGCCACCACCTGTGGTGATTGCTGAGGAGCTGGGGAAATGCAAGAAGCAGCCATCTGCCACTCATTAAGGTGAACAAGGAAGGAAACAGGATTGGCTTCAGATAGAGGTGCATATGAAAGGAATGAGTTCAGTGAGCCAAGAGGCTTGCATCTTCCCATGCAAAGAATGCTAAATTCCTTAACTTGATATCTGATCATTGATGTTCAGAGGGCCTGCTCCCTTTGTTGCAAGCTTGTACATAGCCAGACTCCCCCTCTTGCATCCTTGGAGCAGTTTTCTCAGAGCTACAGAGATCCTGTCTCCCGGGCTCAGGCTCGTGATCCTAAATGTTCCCACCAAATAAAAACTCTCTACTTTCAGGTTGTGACTATAGTTTTAGTTGACTGCTCTTTTTTAAAGACAAGCTTAGGATCCTGGTGACTATGGGATTTAGATATACGTCGGGGTCACAAAGAGTCGGACCTAACCTAGGCTAAGCATGCACACACTAAGCAAAGGGCTAAAAATAAAGATATATTTTTACTAAATCATTAAGTCATGTATTGTTACTCAGCCAAATTTGGAAAGAATAATTTGTAGGAAAAGAAAAAGGGGGGGGGAAAAAGAAACTCTTTGAAACAGAGGAGTTCCATGAAGACCTTTCTCCATGATAAACAAGGAAAATAGATGTTAACAGTAAACACATCCCCAAATACCTGTGTTACCTACTGTGGTACAGACAGGCACCATTTGTCCTTCCTGCTGTCCAAGTCCCTTTTATTTTTTGTATGTATTTTTGACAATAATGTTCTTACATTATAATTTTTAGAGAAAAAGTTTATGTTTAAAATCCAAAATTTAAATAAATACATAGTTGTATAGTACTTTCAGCTCTTGTCTACCACAAATTATTGTCTCTGAGAGAGATGTCAGTTAGGTGATGGTGTTGATCAGGCACCAAAAAATGAATAGTAATGTTTACCTACATAATGATTGAACAATGATTAGAGTCAAGCAATGTAAGTATTTAGGCCTGGTTTTCCGTCTTCTATGTAAAATTGGAATGCTCAAACTAATTGTACTCATCTCACATGCTAGTAAAGTAACGCTCAGAATTCTCCAAGCCAGGCTCAGCAATATGTGAACTTCCAGATGTTCAAGATGGTTTTAGAAAAGGCAGAGGAACCAGAGATCAAATTGCCAATATTTGCTGGATCATCGAAAAAGCAAGAGAGTTCCAGAAAAACATCTATTTCTGCTTTATTGACTATGCCAAAGCCTTTGACTGTGTGGATCACAATAAACTGTGGAAAATTCTGAGAGAGATGGGAATACCAGACCACTTGACCTACTTCTTGAGAAACCTGTATGCAGGTCAGGAAGCAACATTAGAACTGGACATGAAACAACAGACTGGTTCAAAATTGGGAAAGGAGTACGTCAAGGCTGTATTGTCACCGTGCTTATTTAACTTATATGCAGACTACATCATGAGAAACACTGGACTGGAAGAAACACAAGTTGGAATCAAGATTGCCAGGAGAAATATCAATAACCTCAGATATGCAGATGACACCACCCTTATGGCAGAAAGTGAAGAACTGAAGAGCCTCTTGATGAAAGTGAAAGAGGAGAGTGAAAAAGTTGGCTTTAAGCTTAACATTCAGAAAACTAAGATCATGGCATCTGGTCCCATCACCTCATGGGAAATAGATGGGGAAACAGTATCAGACTTTTATTTTTTGGGCTCCAAACTCACTGCAGATGATAATTGCAGCCATGAAATTAAAAGACACTTACTCCTTGGAAGGAAAGTTATGGCCAACCTAGACAGAATGTTCAAAAGCAGAGACATTACTTTGTCAACAAAGGTCCATCTAGTCAAGGCTATGGTTTTTCCAGTGGTCATGTATGGATGTGAGAGTTGGATTGTGAAGAAGGCTGAGCACTGAAGAATTGGTGGTTTTGAACTGTGGTGTTGGAGAAGACTCTTGAGAGTCCCTTGGACTGCAAGGAGATCCAACAAGTCCATCCTAAAGGAAATCGGTCCTGGTTGTTCACTGGAGGGACTGATGTTGAGGCTGAAGCTCCAATATTTTGGCCACCTGATATGAAGAGCTGACTCATTTGAAAAGACCCTTATTTTGGGAAAGATTGAAGGCAGGAAGAAAAAGGGATGGAGGATGAGACGGTTGGATGGCATCACTGACTGGATGGACATGAGTTTGGGTTAACTCCGGGAGTTGGTGAAGGACAGGGAAGCCTGGCGTGCTGTGGTCCATGGGGTCGCAGAGTCGGACATGACTAAGTGACTGAACTGAACTGATGTGAAATTGCCTTATTCGAGGCACAAGGTGAGGAGCCCCAGAGAGTGACTTGCTGAGTAACCACCATCAGATGGCCTGTTGGCGTGCCAATCATGGTGACCTTCTGTCATGGATTTCATCCTGCCACCTGTCAAGGGAGCTGGACTTTGCTAATCAGCTTTAAGTGGATTGAGAAAAACCTGGATTTGGTTTATAAAGCCTCTCTCTTTTTCCAGGACTGACTCAAAGAACTGGGTTGAAAAGTGAGAGAAGTCAAGGGTAATAATAAGGTTTTTATCTTTGCTTTTGCAAAACTAAAGTGACTTCAGCCAAAGGTAGATGTTAACAATTCAGTAAGTTCCCGTTGCTTACTTTATGCCTCAATTTCAGATGATTTTTTGAAGATGGGCCAGAGGGAAATCTAGCTGCCTATTTGAGTTCTGTTAAGTCCTAATCTTCAACCCATATTTATGTATTATATGAAGCTCAGTTGAACTATTTTAGGTTCCAATTTCACCTTAGCGCAAATGCACTGCTGTGAAGTTTCTGCTTTTAAGCAATTCACAAATGAAATGCCAATAGGCAATACACTTACCGAAAATAGAAATGTAATACTATTTTTTAAGTATCAAATAGGCAGAGATATAAATGGGTAATAGCTCCAAGGTTTGGTGAGGGTGTGGAAGGCAGTCTTTATCACACACTGTAAATATGAATATAATATGATAAAGACATTTCTAGAAAGCAAGTTGATACATTGCATCAACAAAGACTTTCTATTTTAAAATAGTATTTATCTAGAAACATTCCATTTAAGTATAATCTAAGGATGAAATCTTAGAGTATAGATTTACCTGTGATAGATTTGTCTACCACAGCACTAACAGCAAAATCTGGGGAAAAATCTAAATATCAAATTGAAGATTGATTAAGTAAAATCACAAAATGCTCATATAAGCTTTTGCAGACATTGAAAATTATGTGGCAGAATAATATATAATGACATGGAAATAGTTTCATGATCTATCAAAGTGAAAAAAACAGCAATATATAAAAGAAGATGTAGTATATGATCCTGTTGTTTTCAAGTAATATAATCAGTGCCATCCCTGAGGTGTGTGAGGCTCAGGGAATTTTTTAATGGGGTGTTTCTTTTATATAAATGATTGAAGCCATTCTAAATAGTGTCAACTCCATCCTAGCATTCCGATCTCAAGCAATTTTGAGAAAGACTACCCTGCTGGCCAGTGGCTCACCAGGCTGCTCTCGGAATGAGGGTCTGGCTCTGAGCGAGGGAAGACTCTGAAGATACAGTCCCAGAGCTTCTTGGAACATCACACCGAATGAGGAGAGAAGCAGTAGAGGGTAGAAGAATGTCCCACAAGGTGGGAATAGGGCCTGGGCTCACAAGGAACCTCATGTGGGTTCAAGGCATCCTGCCTATGGAACCCTACCAGCATGGGCTGATCCCAGGCACTACAAGGGGACTTCAAAATACTTGAGGCAGATATTCCTGGTAATTGGTATTGATGAGGAACCCAGTCCAGGCTCAGGGCACTCTACCTGTGCTGGCCCCAGCTGGTTCCATCTGCCAGAGGAAACTTAGACAATTTGATAAAGGCCCTCCAAAGGGTGGGGAAGAGGGGTGCTGAAGCATGAGATCAGGATGAGTGTTCTTACTTGAGGATGAAATGTGAGTCTGATTATGTATGTACAGAAAAAAACTGGAAAGATTTACACCAAAGTTGTTAAAGTAGTTATTTCTAATTGTGGGTAGGTTGGGTTCTAATTTTCCCTTCTATTTAAGTCATTTCCTAACATTTTTTACAATGAAAAAGAATTAGTTTTGATTAAGGAAAGGTTATTTATAAGAAAGAATGTATAAATACAAATAAGATGTACTAGCTGAGATGAAGGTTAAGTGATAGCTTTTCTAGTATGAATTACCATTGGAGCTTACCTGAACATTTTTCCCAGTTGTAGCAGGTGTCATAGCCACAGGATTCATTCTTTGTGCTACTGGATGAAAGTTTTATCCTTTCCAGACCCCATTTTAACTGTGGACCCTCTTCGCATGAACCAATATGTAGAAAATGGAGTTGCTGATTATTTAAACATTTCTCAGCCAAAAGCTCACAAGCAGATGAATAAAGTGATGGCTGGATGTTGTATCAAGCACACAGATTTCTTCTGAATAATGGCTATACGGGAGAGAAAAGCAAGCATTTATACATGAAGACTAGAAAAGATGGTGTGTAGCCAACTCATATGTTAACTTACCACCTAGTTCTGTACCCCCAGTTTCTCTCCTTTCAGTCCCTCATTTAATCTTGCATGCTCTGAGATTCATCTTCCTAAAAAAATTTTCATTTTAAGCTTGTTACTACTCACAATTGCCTTCAAATTATAGTCTGAATTCATTAATTCTGATAATCAAAATCTTCTATTTTGAATTCATCCAATCAACTTTTCTTTCTAGAATCAGTCTCCCATCCTCCTTAATCCCTTTTTATCACCTGACAATTGGATTGAGCATTTTCTAGACTGACAAGATTATTCTTCCTTTGCTACCATCCCATGCCCTGCTCAATCCATGTTGCACTGTCTCCCCTCTCCACCTGTCTATGTCCAGATCAATTCTTGGCTACATTTTGAAGCTAATCCTGATCATCCTAGCCTATTTTAGTCTGCACTTCCCCTGAACTCATTTGCAACACCAAAGTCTTATATATAATTATATAGCATTGCAAGTGTGTTTGTATTGTGACTAAGAGCAAGAGTTTTTAGGTCAATCTCTGATTAACTCACTAAATCTAAGTAAAGGGATGGGTCCTGTTAACATGGAGATAGCCATAGTCTTTCTCTTGCTGAGACGACAAGAACTTGATTACTCCAAACTTGAGTTTCTTCTCTGATGTCAACTTCAGAGTTAAAAATCAGTGCACCAGTGTGTAAATTTGTTTCCAGGAACTGAAGCCCAGAGAGAGAACAAAAAGTCACTTTCTAAGTTCAGAGAATTTAAGCTGTGGGGCCAGTCACTCTGACAAACACCTTCAATGCCATATCAAAGAGGACTCAGGAGTATAGGAAGAGGCTGGAGAGGGAGGGCTGAGCTGAAATTCAGACAGTTCTAGAGGACAGTCTGTGCTTTCATAGTCTGGTATTGCAAAACAAAGAAAGAAGTTCCCTCTGGGTTACATGGACAATGTGAATGTTGTGAGTTCTCCCTAGAAGACCAATTTCTGGGTGAGGAGACCCCAGCAGCAGGTAGCTCATACAAGGTGGACCACTTGTGGTCGATTCTTAGGAAGGTAGACAGAGCCATCTTTGGGCTGAATTACAACAGTGGAATGTTACAGAAAAAGTCCCTGTAGTGGTCTCATAAATAAACAAAGTGTCCCTACAAGTGTTTGTTTACTTGGAACTCAGAAGAATGTGAGAGGCAATCAGTGTTAAAGCTGAAAAAAACCTTGGTGCAAAGAAATAGAGAGAAAATTCAGAAGTAGCAATTATGAACTGCTGCTGCTGCTGTTTAGCCGCCAAGTTGTGTCTGACCCTTTGTGACTCCATGAACTGTAGCCCAGCAGGCTCCTTGCCTGTGGGATTTTCCAGGCAAGAATACTGCAGTGGGTTGCCATTCCCCTCTTCAGGGGATCTTCTTGATCCAGGGATTGAACCTGTGCCTCCTGCACTGGCAGGCGAATTCTTTTTCACTGAGCCACCTGGGAAGCCCCAACAATTATGTAAATGTGGCTTTAAAGATGAAAATTGCCCTAGAACATCCTGCATTGTTTAAAATATATAAAAAGTGAAATATCACAACTGGACACAGTCTGTTGACTTCCTATTTCACCATTTATTCATTCTCTTCCTCAATAACTTAACTCTAATTTTATTCACCATGTAGGACCACTCAAGACAGACAGGTCATGGTGGAGAGTTCTGACAAAATACGGTCCACTGGAGAAAGGAATGGCAAATCACTTCAGTATTCTTGCCTTGAGAACCCCATGAACAGTATGAAAACACAAAAAGATAGGACACTGAAAGATGAGTGTGCAATATGCTACTGGAGATCACTGGAGAAATAACTCCAGAAAGAATGAAGAGATGGAGCCAAAGCAAAAACAACACCCAGTTATGGATGTGACTGGTGATAGAAGCAAGATCCGATGCTGTAAAAACCAATATTCACAGGAACCTGGAATGTTAGGTCCATGAATCAAGGCAAATTGGAAGTGGTCAAACAGGAGATGGCAAGAGTGAACGTTGACATTCTAGGAATCAGTGAACTAAAATTGACTGGAATGGGTGAATTTAACTCAGATGACCATTATATCTACTACTGTGGGTAGGAATCCCTTAGAAGAAATGGAGTAGCCATCATAGTCAACAAAAGAGTCCAAAATGCAGTACTTGGATGCAATCTCAAAAACGACAGAATGATCTCTGTTCGTTTCCAAGGCAAATCATTCAATATTACAGTAATCCAAGCCCGGACCAGTAATGCTGAAGAAGCTGAAGTTGAAAGGTTCTATGAAGACCTACAAGACCTTTTAGAATTAACATCCCCAAAAGATGTCCTTTTTATTATAGGGGACTGGAATGCGAAAGTAGAAACCAAGGAAACACCTGGAGTAACAGGAAAATTTGGCCTTGGAATGTGGAATGAAGCAGGGCAAAGCCTAATAAAATTTTGCCAAGAGAACACATTGGTCATAGCAAACACCCTCTTCCAACAACACAAGAGAAGACTCTACACATAGACATCACCAGATGGCCAACACCGAAATCAGATTGGTTATATTCTTTGCAGCCAAAGATGCAAAGAGATGTATAGAGAAGCTCTATACAGTCGGCAAAAACGAGACCAGGAGCTGACTGTGGCTCAGATCATGAACTCCTTATTACCGAATTCAGACTTAAATTGAAGAAAGTAGGGAAAACCACTAGACCAGCCAGGTATGACCTAAATCAAATACCTCATGATTATACAGTGGAAGTGAGAAATAGATTTAAGGGACTAGATCTGATAGACAGAGTGTCTGATCAACTATGGATGAACGTTCATGACATTGTATAGGAAACAGGGATCAAAACCATCTTCAAGAAAAGGAAATGCAAAAAAGTAAAATGGCTGTCTGAGGAGGCCTTACAAATAGCTGTGAAAAGAGAAGCAAAAAGCAAAGGAGAGAAGGAAAGATAAACCCATTTAGTGCAGAGTTCCAAAGAATAGCAAGGAGAGATAAGAAAGTCTTCCTCAGTGATCAATGCAAAGAAATAGAAGAAAATAATAGAATGGAAAAGACTAGAGATCTCTTCAAGATGATTAGAGATTCCAAGGGAATCTTTCATGAAAAGATGGGCTTGATAAAGGACAGAAATGGTATGGACCTAACAGAAGCAGAAGATATTAAGAAGAGGTGGCAAGAATACACCAAAGAAATGTGCAAAAAAGATCTTCTTACCCAGATAATCACGGTGGTGTGATCACTCACCTAGAGTCAGACATCCTGGAATGCGAAGTCAAGTGGGCCTTAGGAAGCATCACAATGAACAAAGCTAGGGGAAGTGAGGAATTCCAGTTGAGCTACTTCAAATCCTAAAAGATGATGCTGTGAAAGTGCTGCACTCAATATGCCAGCAAATTTGGAAAACTCAGCAGTGGCCATAAGACTGGAAAAGGTCAGTTTTCATTCCAATTCCAAAGAAAGGCAATGCCAAAGAATGCTCAAACTACTACACAATTGCACTCATCTCATATGCTAGTAAAGTAATGCTCAAAATTCTCCAAGCCAGACTTCAGCAATATGTGAACCGTGAACTCCCTGATGTTCAAGCTGGTTTTAGAAAAGGCAGAGGAACCAGAGATCAAATTGCCAGCATCCGTTGGATCATGGAAAAAGCAAGAGAGTTCCAGAAAAACATCTATTTCTGCTTTGTTGACTATGCCAAAGCTTTTGATTGTGTGGATCACAATAAACTGTGGAAATTCTGAAAGAGATGGGAATACCAGACCACCAGACCTGCCTCTTGAGAAACCTGTATGCAGTCAGGAAGCAACAATTAGGACATGGAACAATAGACTGGTTCCAAATCGGGAAAGGAGTATGTCAAGGCTGTATATTGTCACCCTGCTTATCTAACCTACATGCAGAGTACATCATGAGAAACACTGGGCTAGAGGAAGCACAAGCTGGAATCAAGATTGCCAGGAGAAATATCAATAACCTCAGTATGCAGATGACACCACCCTTAAGGCAGAAAGTAAAGAACTAAAGAGCCTCTTGATGAAAGTGAAAGTGGAGAGTGAAAAAGTTGGCTTAAAGCTCAACATTCAGAAAACCAAGATCATGGCATCCAGTCCCATCACTTCATGGGAAATAGATGGGGAAACAGAGGAAATAGTGTCAGACTTTATTTTTCTGGGCTCCAAAATCACTGCAGATAGTGACTGCAGCCATGAAATTAAAAGACACTTACCCCTTGGAAGGAAAGTTATGACCAACCTAGACAGCATATTGAAAAGCAGAGACATTACTTTGCCAACAAAGATCCATCTAGTCAAGGCTATGGTTTTTCCAGTAGTCGTATGAATGTGAGTTGGACTGTGAAGAAACCTGGGCACCGAAGAATTGATGCTTTTGAACTGTGGTGTTGGAGAAGACTGTTGAGAGTCCCTTGGACTGCAAGGAGGTCCAACCAGTCCATCCTAGAGGAGATCAGTCCTGGATGTTCATTGGAAGGACTGATATTGAAGCTGAAACTCCAATACTTTGGCCCCCTGATGTGAACAGCTGGTTCACTGGAAAAGACCCTGATGCTGGGAAAGATTGAGGGCAAGAGAAGAAGGGGACGACAGAGGATGAGATGGTTGGATCACCAAGTTGATGGACATGAGTTTGAGTAAACTCTGGGAGTTGGTGATGGACAGGGAGGCCTGTCGTGCTATGGTCCATGGGGTCACAAGGTGTCGGACATGATTAAGCGACTGAACTGAACTGAACTGAACTGAATTTTACTGAAAAAAATGCTTTTGCTTCTCGCCAATGATTTTGCTTCTAGGCATTTCATCGCCTCCCTTGCAGGGCCACATGGCCATGTGAACAAGAGAAGAGTAGTGAAATGGAAGCCGTGATGAATCCCCCAGGAACTCTCCTTAAAAAGAGAGCATGTGTCCATTTCTGGTCTTCCTTCTTTTGTACTCCAGCAGAGAAATCTCACACCATGATATAACTTCAAGAATGTCAGACCAGACACTTTATTTTAATAAAGCGAAATAAAGTATCAGCTATACCTCAATAAAAAATAAAGTATGAATATCAGATTTTAAAAAAGCATAGCAGAACTGACAGCAGGAAGGAGCTCCAGTCCTACCTGAAAGAAGAGAATCACCAGACCATCCCTAGACTGCCTTCCCCCTGCATTTATTTTGTAAGATAGAGAAACAAAATTTTACCTTAAGCGAAGCTTACTGAGGATTTTCCTCCCATGAAAGTAATCCTGAAATTAATAAGCACTCTCGATGCTCCTGGGTTTGTTTATGTAGAAAAAGGCAGTTATAACAACAGAGGGTCATGGCAGCCATATAAGGATATACCATTTTTCTTTATGCTCTCTGCCACCATGTGAAAGAATAAACTAACAGAGATGTGTATGTATGTGTGTGTTCATGTATGTGTGAAGTCCATGCTCCCACCTCTTTTTCTTTACTCCAACCTCTTGGGGTCACAACTTTGCTCCTATACTTGGGAGAAGAAGAAGGCTTTGAGATAATTGTGTCTGATGCTTTAAACAGGATTGAAATGTCTTTATCACCAGAATGAGATTGTTTTAGTACAAAAGCTATCCAAACTTAGGGAACAAGGCTGAGAGATAATTAAGAATGCTTGCTACTCAATTGGGAAGGAAGAACTCAACAGAGCACAGGGGGTATTAGTTATATTAAAAATTAATATACTTGTATTCATGCTTTAAGAAGCCTGGCTCCTTCATGAAGTTGGTTACACTAGACTGGTTTTCTCAGTTCCTAAGCACAGTCCAGAGAGTATCTCTTACCCACAGTCTTCTTCTGGAGACATGCAAACACATTCAGATCCCAACTGTTTTTGTCCTGGTTGACAGTGACCCCTTAAACCTGTCAGAACATCTGAAACAAAAGAAAAATGAATAAAAGAACGGTTCACAGCATGGATTTCAAGTGGTCAGTTTGATTTTTAGGAGAAAAGGCTATGGTGAAAGGTTCTCACGTATCTCCTAGAGTTAGAGCACTCATTTTAGTTTTTCAAATCTGTTGTTTTGAAATAGTCCATCTGAAAAGTCCTTTCTAGCCCTTGTGAGCTGTCACGTTTTCAACCTAAAACTGCTATTAAGTTCAAGAAATTGAAATTGGTGAAATTTTTGTTCGTTTTTCAAATATTTATTGAACGACTATGATTTACCAGCACTGTGATAGATTCTGGCGATAGTGAGTTGAGCAAAATTTGACCCAGATCTCATGCTCACAGAAATTCTAGTCTTGTGGGCAGACAGACATTAATCAAACAAACACACTACACAGAATTTCTGCTGTTATTAGTGCTATTAAAGAGAAAGCATATAATCAAGAAAATTGATGTAGCTAGGAAGGTTATGAGTGGTAAAATGGGAAGAGAAAAGGGAGTATGATGGAAGCAAAGGAAATAGCAGACATGAAAGTGCTCAAAAGAGAGAGAGCATTTGACTTTCTTGGAATTGAAAGAAAGCCAGGGAAACAAGGGCAAGCAATGAGAAATGGCCAGAGAAATGGCTGTGTGGTGGACTGTGTAGGGTCATAAAGGGCTTTTGAAGGATTTTTGTCTTATTTTATAAGCAGTGGTAAATCTTTGATAGCTTTTAGCAGGGGTTGGTGTGACAAAATCAGGTCTGGATTTGGAAAAGAATTTAATTCTGGCTTCTGTGTAGAGAATGCATTTGAAGAGGCATGGTGTTCAAGACAGTAGACAATTTGTGAGGTTATTATTGGGAAGATCCTCTAGAGAAGGGAAAGGCTACCCACTCCAGTATTCTGGCCTGGAGAATTCCATGCACTGTACCGTCCATGGGGTCGAAGAGTCTGACATGAATGAGCAACTTTCACTTTCACTATAGTAGTTTGGGTGAAAGAGAATGGTCATTTGGATCAAAGTGCCAGTGGTGGAAATGGAGAGAAGTGGGTGAACCTGAGACATTTCAAGCATGTAAAATGCATGAGATTGCATATTATGGGTAGGTTATGAGAACTGTCAAGTGTAATTCTTAGATTTCTGGTTTGCATAAGAGAAAGATGTTGGTGCCTAAACTGAAATAGTAAATATTAGAAAAAGTTAGTGCTATGGAGGCAAGGGTGATGACTCAGGAATTCCTCTCTGCAAATGCTGAATCCATGATCTCTGTAAGACAGCCAAACAAAACAGATGTATAGGAATTTGGATACTCAGGCCTAAAGCTCAGTGGAGAAGTCTGTGGGAAAGATTTAAATTTGTCTAATAAGTCTAATAAGACTCTGGAGGGATCATTGACGCCCTGGGTATGGGTGAGATTCCCCGGCAGGAGAGTGTAGCATGAGGTTAGGGCACAGATCTGAGTCTTGAGGAACTCCAGCATTTAAAGTCCGTGCACAGGCAGAAGCCTGCTAAAGATGCAGGCAGCAGCCAGAGAGGTAGAAGCTAAACCAGATGGCACTGTGTGTTGGAAGCAGGGAAAGAATGCATCTGCAGAAGGTCAGCTCTGTTGAATGTTGCTGAGAGACCAAAGCAGATGAGGACCGAAATATTGTCCATTAGGTTCAGCAATATGGATGTCAGTGTCAACAACTGTGCAAATGGATTTTAGGGGATAATGAAAAGCCAGATTTTTCTTATAAGAATAATCAGTGGAGAAATGGATAGCTTCCAAATGTAGATATTTATCCCTGCCTGATATTCTAGGTACTAGGATGTTATGATGGGAAAAAAAGAAATAGAAAACAGAAAACAGCAGTTATCCTCTTTTTCCATGAATCTAAGCAATAGTGGAAAAAGAGACATTAATCAAATAATCATAGGGATGAGTTTATAATTAAAAGCTGAGATAGGTATTTGGAAGGAATATGATTTCAGGAGACCATATCAGCAAAAAACAAAAACTGAGAAAGGTAAGGAAGATTTATAAGGAAATGATGCTTGTGCTAAGATGAGCAATTGAATACTGAATATGAGGAAGGGAGATTAAAGAAGAATGAAGAACATGGATATATTATGTGCTGAATGCTGTGCTTAGTTGCTCAGTCATGTCCAGCTCTTTGCGACCCTATGGACTGTAGCCTCCAGTCTCCTCTGTCCATGGGGATTCTCCAGGATACTGGAATGGGTTGCCATGCCCTCCTCCAGGGGAACTTCCCAACCCAGGGATTGAACCCAGGTCTTCCACATTCCATGCGAATTATATACCTGCATTGCAGTAGGTATATTATATGGAAGGGGAAATCTTGGTTATCTTTGCTTATGTTGAGGCTCACCCAAAGAAGCTTTAGACTGATCGAATTAAACATGGAGCTGACATCCCGAGCTTCCGGGATGAAACACACGTCCCTAGACTGGATCTGACTAATCAGGCATCCATATGGCCACAGGGGTCTCTGTAAGCAAGTAACTGACAAAGGAGGGAAGTAGAAAGGTATATCAGGCAGGAGGTTTGGTAGGGAAGCAGGTTTATGTTAGAGGCAAAAATAAAGATTTTAAAAATTGGTACATTTTCTTTTTTGCTGCTATGCATTTTCATTCCCTGCTATTCTCCTCTATGAGGGCCCTCATTCTAGCTGGTGAAATTTGGCTCAGAGCTTTCATGAGCATGGAGACCTATAACTGCTGACCTATATGTTCTCAGATACTAAGATTTCCATTGACATGGGCTTGTTTTTCTTTGGTGTCTTGTGTGGCTATGCCTCTTTGGCTTTTGTAAATAAATCCACACTTACTCAGGTCAAGGAGGGACTCTAAGCTGTACATTCCCAAAGAGCATCAGTTTTCAAGCACACAGAGCTTTGCTCCCTGCCTACCAGTTTGACGTCATTAGTGACCACATGCAAGGATTATTTGCTCCCTCACTAAGTGTCAGGTGGAAGCCAGAACTGGTCCTCAGCTGCTCACACTTTCTGCCCTGCACAATTTGTGAACAATGTGGAAATGAAAACATTGCAGTCTTTAAAGAGTGATGAGGGCAAGGGCATCTTTGCAGGTGTTAATTTCTTAGAGGAAGGGATAAAAATGACAAGGGAGGTGTACGGCATCTCATTTCTTCAGGAAGCAAAATTCTTTTTCACATTAAAAGAATGAAAAGTCTTTCTGGCAACCACTGACCTGGACATCTCTGTATCACACATCTCCCACCACATTGAGAGTAAAGAGGTCCAGTTTTATTGATGACTTTCTTTTTCTGTGACTCCTTTCATTGATCTTTCTGCCAACGTTGTCGGAGAGAAAGTAGATGAGATGGAGTATTTCTTTTTTTTATCTTGATGTAGAGCATTTTGTTATCTCTCAGTTTGAATTATAATTGCAATTTCTTTTAAAAACATGGAGGGGTGTGTGTATGTGTATACATATGCTGTTATTTGTATAAAGAAAGGATCTACCTAAGATGCCCAGAAAATCTTAATTTTGTAAACTGTGTAGTCCCTAAACACATTCATCTCTCTGACATGTATGATCAAGAATCAAGTGAAGCTAAGCCACAATACCAACTTGAAGTTCTCACAGATTTCCATATGATCTCTTTATCAATAGTTTTAAGGTTATATAACCATGGAAAAGTGAAAGTCACTCAGTTGCGTTCAACTCCAGGCTCCTCTATCCATGGGATTCTCCAGGCAAGAATGCTGAAGTGGGTTGCCATTTCCTTCTCCAGGGGATCTTCCCAACCCAGGGACTGAACCCAGTTCTCTTGCATTGAAGGCAGATTCTTTATCATCTGAGCCACCAGGGAAACTCATGTAAGAGATTAAGTTTCTCCTTTTCCTTCAGACATTATAAAAGCACAAAATAGGATAAAGAAGGCAAGGTAGCAGAGAGCTTAAGGAATTAGCAGAGCCACTTGTTTGACCCAAACTGTTTGGTTTTGGGTCTAATTTAGCATCTTTTTACCTTTAGTTTTTTCATAGGCAAAATAGGCCTAATCATAGCTGAGCTCCGATAAACCCTCCAGGATTCTCTGATTAAAAATGAGACATAACTTGAACAAGCATGTTGAGAAATTTGGAAGATATGAAATAGTTGAAACTCCCTTCCTTTTCCTCCAAGTAACCAACACGCCAGACTAATGGGAGTTCTCAGCTCCTGCTGCCAGGTAGCTGCCTGTCAGAAACTGAACTTCAGATTTATATGTTCCTGTCTTTCACAGATTCACTCTTCTGCACCCACTAGTCCAGTTATAGATTTACCAAGAGTCAGTTTTATTTGTTGCCAAGTCTATTTATGCCAATTCCTATTGTAACTGGGTATGTTAATTAAATATATCAACTTACATATCAAACTTACATATAAGTTGATAAATATATCAACTGATAAAATAAAGGAGGAAAAATTCTTTTTATAAAAACAAAGTCAAAAACATTGAATAATTTAAAATGGTTTGCAAAAATGTTTCTCTGAATTAACTGTGGATGAAACTACTGTAAAAGATTAAGGGAAAAAATACAAATAAAAATTTTAAAGCATTTTCTAGTCAAATTTGCTGCAAAAGTTGCCTTTAAGCCTTTACCTCTCTTCAAAACAGTAATTCTCAACTTTGGCTGTATCCAGATTAACTCGGAAGGATTTTGTATAAACACAAATACTGGCCCTCCTAGCTCTACGACATCAGAATCAGGGAAAGGGACTTAAGCAGAGGTGGTTTTTAAAGAAGTGCCCTACTTGGAGTTTAAGAACTTATTGTTTTAGAGAAATTGATATGGGATAGCAAAATTGCTATCTATGAGATAGCAAATGATGAATTAGGTATTTGTTTTCTTCAAGAAAGAAATCTTGGAACTCAAATCAGGAGACCCTTTAGGAAATGAGGTTGGTCCTATGTTAGAAAATTGGTGAATATTTGTATATTTCTATGTTCTAAATTAAAAATAATAGGCTCTCAGTGGCTCAGCAGTAAAGAATCCACCTGCAATGAAGGGACTGCAGGAGATGTGGGTATGATCCCTGGGTCAAGAAGATCCCCTGGAGGAGGAAATGGCAACCCACTCCAGTCTTCTTGCTTGGAGAATCCCGTGGATGGAGAAGCCTGGCGGGCTACAGTCCAGGGAGTTGCAAAAAGTCAGACAGGACGGAAGCGACTCATCAAACAAGCAAATAAGTTAAAATAAAATGTTTAATTAATTAAAAAGCAGTGTGTATTACTTTTTGTCACTCTCCACTTGAGCTAAAATTTCTGTTAACCCTCAATTCTGATCTTGTTATATAAGAGCACTGTGCTCTATCAGAATACTGAAGTATTAGATTGGAAAATAAAATTGACCTCACTGTCCAAGATTTGCGGAGAAGGCAATGGCACCCCACTCCAGTACTCTTGCCTGGAAAATCCCATGGACTGAGGAGCCTGGAAGGCTGCAGTCCATGGGGTCGCTGAGGGTTGGAAACGACTGAGCAACTTCACTTTCATTTTTCACTTTGATGCATTGGAAAAGGAAATGGCAACCCATTCCAGTGTTCTTGCCTGGAGAATCCCAGGGATGGGGTAGCTTGGTGGGCTGCCGTCCATGGGGTTGCACAGAGTCGGACACGACTGAAGTGACTTAGTAGTAGTAGTAGTAGTCCAAGATTTGAAAGTGTCCACTTGACCAATAGCTACTTATGTGTTGCCTGAGCTCTTCATCGATACAAGGTGAAATACAACTTAGCCTGTCATAAGCAACAGCATCTCTGTGGATGCTACACAGATAATCTCAAAGGACACCACCTTAGCAGACCCCAGGATCCTGAGCTGTTACCTTTTTCACAGCTGAGTGAGTCCAAAATAGGTGGTATCCAGGAATCCCCACTGCATGTGTACCTCGATGGCCCATTGACAACCAAACCTCTGGGACAGGTTAGCTCAATGGAGTCACCAATTTTATATAATGTCTGAAATGGTGACAGCGCCAGTCCTTCTGGCACTGTTGGCTTGAGGCACTCTGTCCCTGCAGAGAGAGAAATATTTCAGATGCATTGGTGGAGCAGAATACTCAAGGGATACAGGCAGATTTTGTGCATTCCAAGAAATGATTTTATGTGATTGACCACATTGGTTCAGTGTTAATGCTGCCTTTTGAGCAGAAAAACAGGGGCTTGAGGATCCCAGGCTTCCACTGAGAAACTGCCTTTAGTTCCATTAATGGAAGAACTTGCTACGGAAATGATTTCAGATACTTGTAACTTTAACTACTCATTGGAACATTTTCAAGAAATAATCTTTTTACTCTTCTCCCCAGTGAGTTTTCCCAAAAGCAGGTAGCTGTACTGTGGGTGACACAGAGGCAGGGTGTTCTAATTGACACTGATTTCAACTTTGTGTCATGGTATTCCATAATAACTCTTTGGAGTCCCCATTTGAACCTTGTTTGAATCACATTTTGACTCCGATGAAGCATGGGTATGTGTGGAGCCGACAAACCCTTGCTCTCTTTTCCAGCAAACCATGCCAATGTACTCCAAGGGGAAAACTGTATTTCACATGATATGCCATCTCTGACACCTAAGAGTTAAGCATCATTTCCCTGGGACCCATTAGCTTGCATCTCTTTGTACTCTGGGCCAGGCCGATGTCTGTGGTTGGATGCACTTAGCAGAAGTCCCCAATTTCTTTTTAAGCACAAGCCTCACAGTCCGGCTAACACGCAGGGGTGAGAACTAAAATATGAAGACAGTTTGAAATCTAACTTTAGCAGATGAATCCTATTTTCTGTTGCACTAAATCTTTTCACCAGAGTTATTGAAAAATGGTAAAATGTACTAATCTAAGAGTGTGACCTTTATTTATTTTGGGCACATTAATTCTTTAGCAGAGTCACATAGAGGGTCTGCCCAGTTCTCACGTTGGCATTCCACGTCTCCTTGCCTCCAGCTCCTGTCTGGTAAGCATCTGAAGTACTGGTATCCAACAGCTTTGAATCCAGTGAAGCATAAAATTTCAACTTCTTCTCCAACTGAGTACTGTTTCTTTTCATTCTAGAATTAAAACCGAAATCAGCGCATTACCAATGTGATGAATAATATCTTCAAACACCTCAGGGCCCTCCTAGATCTTTTTTGTTCCTTCACTCCTGCATATACTCAGAGTCTGCTAAATGTGTACTTCTAAATATCTCTCAAAGTTCACTCCTTTCCTTTGCCATCATCACTGCCTTTGCTCACAATACATATTATCTCTTATCACAACTTGATCCCTGGATCAAGAAGATCCCCTGGAAAGGAAATGGCAACTCACTCCAGTATTCTTGCCTGGAGAATCCCATGGACAGAGGAGCCTGGTGGGCTACAGTCCACAGGGTTGCAAAGAGTTGGACACGACTGAGTGACTTCACTCACCATAACTATTTACCTATCTAACAACCAACTAGTCCCTCTTCTAATCCTTCTTCCATATTGCTACTTTAAATTGATTAGAATATATATTTACACACACATATGTTTACTTAATAACTTACTCCACTCTGTATATGTGATGGCTTACTATTGCAAGAATAAGAAAACTATATACTATCCTGTCATGGCTATAAACTGAATAAGCAATGTATTCTACATATGCAGCAAATATATGCAATTGCTATGGTAACAAATTGACTACAAATCATTTGAAAGTGTTCCTAATAACCTATTGGGCATTACATATTTTCCCACTTAATGTGTAAGTAAAGTGCAACTATTGGCATGTGGGAGTTCACGAACAGATTTTAAGATAAAGTGGATTTTATATTCTTAACTTGGAATATGAAACTTAACCCATTTCCCCATCCTCACTTTTTGCCATTTCTTCCCATAGAATCTATGCTCTAGGAAAACAAAGGCATCTACCATCCTTTGCACGTAATATTCTCTTTCATGCCTCCATATCTTTATTAGCTGTTTCCTCTGTCCTCAACATTTTCTCTCTTCCATTGTCCTGAGACGCAACTCAAGTAGAATTTTCTGTGTGGGAAATTTCTTTCGTTTACCAGTTTCATCACGTGTATCATCCTTTCGGTTTTGGAGAGAAACTTGCACAAAGTTTTATTTGATCACAGTTATCAGCCCCACCCCTACACTTAAACTTGTATAAGCTCTATTTTATGTTTATCACGTTTATCAGCCCCACATCTATGCCTGAATGGTATTTCTTCTACCAGATCTCTGCCTCACAAATCTTTGTGTGTTAGTCACTCAGTTGAGACTGACTCTTTGCAACTCCATGGACTCTAGCCCGCCAAGCCCCTCTGTCTACGAGATTCTCCGGCAAGAATACTAGCCTAAGTTGCCATTCCCTTCTCCAGGATATCTTCCTGACCCAGGGATCGAACCCCAGTCTCCTGCATTGGAAGCAGATTCTTTACCATCTGAGCCTTACACAGGGCTTGATAACTATGCTAAATAAAATGAAAAACACTCTCCTTTTGGGGAAGACAGTAATGTAACGGTTTCTCCTTACTGAATGGGAGGCAAATACAAAGAACTGACTAGGAAGTTATTCTCTGAGAATTGAAGATGGGAATTTTGAGGGAGGTGAAAGTTCAATTATCAACCTTTGTTACTACATGGTCATATGATTCAACTTGTCTCCCAGAAGATGATTAATTTTCTGAATACAAAAAGAGTATCCTATCATTGGTTATTACGGATATGGCTGTGTTTCCAAGGGGAATGGTGTGATGACTAATATTAATGATCTGGATATTTTATTCAAAGGCTGCATATTTTCCCTCACAATCATTCTGAAGTAAGTTATTGTCACAAGCTTCTGCTTCATTTCTCTTATGAAGCTATAACCTATAAGTATATGCTGCAGCCATCAAGCTTTGGTCAACACATCTGCCAGACCAACTTAGCAAGGGCCTTTACCCAAAGTCACTGTGACTTGCCTCTGGGGTAAGTGCCTTTGGTCACTAAACAGATATCTTCACATGCAGTGGGATGATTGCTCTAGCCTGGAATGAGGCATATCTGCCTTTGACTCCATAAAAGGGGCATTTTGCTACTTGGAATTCTAGAAAGTGCTCATTAGGAAAGTCATAATTGTCTTACTTTTGAGCAAAAACTATTGTTAGGTAAGAATTAGGCCTTTAATAAAGAGTAAATTGAAACAAGGAGTGAACTTATTCATAGAAATGGAAACATATATTCTAATTTTGTGAACAGTCATTGGAATAATGAATCACTGTTTAAACCTTTTGTGTGTTTTTAAAATTAGAACGTCAATCATTTTAACACTTTATGTAAGCAACTGACGCAGATTTAAAATTATTTAGAAATCTGGATGGACAAAGTGAAATTTTGAGGATAATGTTGAAAAGGGCAGGGATTGGCAAACTATTTCTGTAAAGGGCCTTGAGAGTCAATTACTGGCCAGGTAGCTTCTGTCACCTTGTGCCACTGTTGCACAAAAGAAGTCATAGTCATTATGTAAACAAAGGAATGTAGTTGTGTTCCAAAAAACTTCACTTCAAAAAGGACGAAAAGGGCCTCCCTGGTGGCTCTGTGGTAAAGAATCCACCTGCCAATGCAAGGGACACGTTTCGACCCCTGGTCCAGGAAGATCCCACATGCCCTGGAGCAACTAAGCCTGTGCACCACAACTATTGAGCCTGAGCTCTAAAGCCTGGAAGCCACAATTACTGAAACCTGCTCACTCTGGAGCTTGTGTCTCAACAAGAGATATCATGGCAATGAGAAGCCCGTTCACCGCAACGAAGAGTAAGCCCTGCTTGCTGCAACTAGAGAAAAAAATGGAGCAGCAACAAAGACTCAGCACAGCCAAACATGAATAAATAAATACTAAAAAAGAAAAGAAAAGGAAAAACAGAGGGCAGACCAGATTTGGTCCTTGGGTATAGTTTGCTGATCCCTGTCCTAAAGGGTTTGTTCCCAAAGTGTGGCTCCCCAACTAGCAGCACCAGTATTACATGAGATCTTGCTTGTTATGGAAGTTTCTGGGCCTTGCTCAAGACTTTGGAGTTTGAGAATCTCTGGTTCTCCAGTAAGGACTAATGGACATTCAGTTCAGTTCTGTCACTCAGTCATGTCCGACTCTTTGTGATCCCGTGGACTGCAGCACGCCAGGCTTCCTTGTCCATCACCGACTCCTGGAGCTTGCTCAAACTCATGTCCATTGAGTTGGTGATGCCCTCCCCTTCTCCTCCTGCCTTTAATCATTTACAGCATCAGGGTCTTTCCTAATGATTCAGCTCTTCACATCAGGTGGTCAAAGACATTACTCCCCTCCAAAATATTTCTCCCCCTTCACACCTCCAGGCCTAGCACCTTATACATGAACAGAAGATGATGAACAGGGAAGATATATTAGTGCAGACACTGTTCTGTGGCTATTTATTTGCTGGCTTTGGAGAATCGAAGGTTATTGCTCTTTAATCATAAATATGACATAGTTGGAAATGGATTAAAGGCTTTACTGGGTTTAAGAAAGGTAAAATTTCTTTTAAAAATGTGAAATTGATTAAGGCACATGCCTCCTGTGATCAATTTTAAGTATTATGTATCTCCTGAAAATTTATATCTAAAGTCACAGAACTGGCTAACAAAAAAGTTGTTTTTAATCATAGAAATATACAGTGGTTTAAAGAAAAAAGATAAAAGGTAATAAAACTTTGATTGCTTAAGAGTTCTATAGGTATTTAGACTAATAAATCATATAGGCTCAACACTGCCTACGTTATAGTCAAACTAGTTTGTTTCCCTGATAAAGTGCCTTAGATAGGGGGTTAGTTTGTTCAGATTCAGAAATAAACAGTCAGATCTTATTTGTAGACTCTTAGAGAAGTCATCCGGAGAAGGCAGTGGCAACCCACTCCAGTATTCTTGCCTTGAGAATCCCAGGGACGGGGGAACCTCGTGGGCTGCCGTCTCTGGGGTTGCACAGAGTCGGACACGACTGAAGTGACTTAGCAGCAGCAGCAGAGAAGTCATCCAAACCATTCTCTACTCACATAAATGTGTCATCAGCACATGAGTTAGTGCCAAGGAGCACAAAAGACCCTGTCAGCCTTTAGTCTAACTAGGTATGAGGACATCTTCAGGGCATTCAAGAGGGGAAGTGGTGGAGCCTTTCTAAATATTACCACTTTTACCTTTTAAGTCAATAGGTTATTAAACTATGAAAAAAATAACTCCACATAAAAGAAAATGCATGCTTCCTAAGTTCTCCTTTTAGGATTCCAAACCCAAAGTGAAGGTCAGGATGCTTACCCGAATAAATCCATTTTCTGGAGGGACTGGTTGAGGACACCCTGAATCTGATTCTAATTCAGGGAGATCAGTTTCTTTCATGTCCTCCTCATCACTGATGCTGGCTGTCCACTAGAAGGGAAAAAAAAAGACGTGTATAATAAAATAAATATGTACACACGCTTAAGTGTCTATGTATGTACATATGTGGATGCATACATAAATACTTTAGAGCATATATATGGATATATGTATACTTTAGAGCATGCTAAGTTGCTTTAATTGTGTCTGACTCTTTGCAACCCCATGGACTGTAGCCCACCAGGCTCCTCTGTCCATGGGATTTCCCAGACAAGAATATTGGGGTGGGTTGCCATGACCTCCTCCAGGGGATCTTCCTGACGCAGAGATAGAACCTGTGTCTCTTATGTCTCCTGCATCGGCAGGTGGGTTCTTTGCCACTAGCGCCACTTGGGAGGCCTATATATATATATATGTATATAAAACAGATAAAAAAGAGAGAAAATATTAGAGAGGAAAAGGGGTAGTAGCATATCTAACACCTCACTGATATGTTGGAATAGGTAAAATTCTAAGTATTTCTTCACTTAGCAATAAGAAAATAAATATTGCAAGTCTCTAGCAGCGGGGGTGGGGCTGCCCACTCTCTCTGGCGCCGTCTTTCCATCCTTACTCGTTCTGCATTATGGAGAACGTGCAGTGCTCCTCTTGCCGCCTCTCCCCCTCACAGCGTTTTCCTCCTTGCTGAGGGGCAGGGTTGTTGCATTCGCGGGTTCTCGATCTCCTGTAAGTAGCATCACATGAGCTCCAGGAGGACCAGCAGCCCCAGTTGCCGTCCACAGCATCTGGAAGAAAGGGACATCCACCCACCGATCTCAGTGCAGCCCAGAGAACTGGGGCTTTGAAGCCAGGCCAACTTGGTTGCCTCGCATTTTAGCTGTGGGATCCTTTGCAGGATATCATAGAGTTGTTGTCAGGATTAGAAGAAATTCTCTGTGTAAAGAGGCTGATACATCATCTGTTTTTACTTTCCTGTTCCCACAGGAATAAAATGGTAGCAGCTCTGAAAAATTTTCAACTATCAGCAATGTGTCACACAGTACATATATGCATACATCTATGTTACATATTAACATCTTCTGAAAAGGATATATATCTACCTAATATATATATTAAAATACATTTCTAAAGGTAATAGACTATATTCTTACCCCCATGACATATCCTCTTTCTAAAGAGGATTAGAGGTAGCCGTGAATATATCTTAGTCCAGTATGAAAAGTTTGACTGTGGCTTACTTTGTCCCTTATTACAAGCTATACTTATTCTACATTATAATGCATAAGAGACTCATAACATCAGTATCATATAGTTTACTTTATATTGTGTTTTTTATTGTATGTATCTTATGTTATAGGCATTGTGCTGTTTATTTCATATACATATGTTGTTGTTGTTTAGTCACTTCAGTTGTGTCTGATTCTGTGTGACCTGATGGACTGTAGCCTGCCAGGCTCCTCTGTCCATGGGATTCTCCAGGCAAGAATACCACAGGGGGTTGCCATTTCCTTCTCCAGGGGATCTTCCTGACTCAAGGATCAAACCTACTTATGTCTCCTGCATTGCCAGGTGGGTTCTTTACCACTAGCACCACCTGGGAAGTCCGACTACATAAACACACATATACAACTTTCAAGTGTATAGTGGCCTTATCCCCATTTTATGGAAAACAGATTGAGGCACAGAGAGGTTAGGTGATATTTCCAAGGTCACACAGCTGATAGGTTACAGCTGAGACTGACATCAAACTGTTTGACTTTTGAGTCTAATTTTCTCCAGGCCTAGGACGGGGGAGCCTGGTGGGCTGCTGTCTACGGGGTCGCACAGAGTCAGACACGACTGAAGCAACTTAGCAGCAGTAGCAGTAGCAATTTCCTTGTGAATTTGCATAAGGTGGAAATTGCAAGGACAAGTTTTGTTGTTTTCATCAACCAACCTAGAATACTTTGGGAAGGGGAAAGCTTCCTGCCTTCTAGTAAGTTACTGACACTTACTAGATGTGTAATCCGGGGTGCGTCTCTCACAGTTCTCGCCATAGGTGCCGCTCTGGCAAACACACAGACATTCGGTCCCTGAGAGCACGGGCGGCCATTGTTAGGGCATCGAGCACACTGGCAAGGGTCAAACTTGGCTGCATACTCTTGAAAAGCTCTCCTGAGGTTGTTCCGTCTTGTCACTGCACAGGGGATGTTTCTGACCAGGTCCGTGATGGGAGCAAGCTAAGAGCAGATAGGAGGGGGAAGCTCTAGTCAGAGTCACCTCTTTAGCATATGTTGACATCACCACCCAGTTCTCGTGGAATCAGAGGCAAGACCTGGGCAATCGTATGCTTCAAAGTGATTATTGTAGAATACGGCATATCTGTCTATTGAACCAGTAGAGAAAAGCCCTCTCCAGGGAAGGGAAGGGCAGGGAGCTTCTTCCCCTCTATCCTGGGTAGACCAGCTGTCTTCAAGATTAGCTGTCTTCCACTGTACTTAAAGTACAGCAGGTGTAATATACGTGGAGTTTACTTCCCCTGCACTTCTACTATGGAGGAAGCCTCAGATGAGGTGTCACTTATGAGAATTTACATCATCTTACTTATTAAGCATCAACGTCTGGAGATAAGTGACCAAGAGTCAGGCAGTTCAGGAATGTTTTGGTGAAACCTCAACAAGTTTGACTCAAGGAGAAAGATCTGGGAAGAGTGAAGAGAGGCTTTCACAAAAATCAAGGGGCTAACACAAAAATCAAAGCTCATCAACATTTTAAAACCCCAGAGGAATGACTCTCTATGTAGTGTATGACTCACAAGTGCCCAGATGGATGGCTGGACCGCATTTTCCTCCCATAACCTGTAGAATTCCAAATATCTTTACACTGCATGTAAATCATCTTACTTTCATGATGATTGAATTCCTTTATTTTCATTTGAATGAAATAAGCAGAATAGCTCCTTCAGGGGCTTTGAAAAATGTGCTTATGTTCCAGGCAAAAATGGTTTAAGTGGCATACGACTGATTTGTGGACAAAGTATTTCAGACATAATAAAAAACACCCTTTAATGTAATTACAACAAATATAAGACTGGTAAATTTAATCAGTGGTGATAGAAACAGAATTTCAATGGATCTAAAATCTCATATATCCCACAGAGCTATAAATGAAGATTTAGGAGTCCTCATCAACTAAAGAATTGCAAGAAAAATACAGAAATCAAATGTATTATATACATGGGAAGATAAAGAGCACTACTCTAGGCAAGTTTAGGCAGTTTTATGCACCAAATTCCCTCTTTTGGTATTTTATGTATGCTACGAATTCTAAATGCCTTACTACAGAATGCTTGTTCGAACAGCAAAAAAAAAGAGATGTGTAATTCAATGTTTTCTAAAAAGGTATATTGTGCATACATACCAAAGAAACACATTTCTTTTTTCATCTGAGAAGAAAATGGAAAAGGAATTGTGTGATGCATCGTTTGGGCTGCCAGACAACAGCTTTAGCTCCTACCCATAATGCTTTTCGATCTTACCGCAAAGTCGATCACAGAAGGATTTTCCTTCACTGATTCTAACCAGTCAGAAAATATCCTCTCTTCCGGAGCGGAGCTCCCTTTCTCCCAAGCCAAAGCGGCTGCATACTCACTCCTCCCGCCTTGAACCAGCGATATGGATTTCTCTGATCCCTGCATAAAGGAACCTGCAAGGTATTTCAAGAAAATGACTTGTTTAATTTTATTGCAAATTCAAACTGGAAAGTAAAGCCTATTTGCACAGGAGAAAGAAGCAGATGGCAGAACCTTGTAGCTCCATTAAGTCAGCTAAGTGAAGGCTCTGGAACCCACCTCCTGTCCCTAAAGGGAGTTTAATAATAGCAATGATAACTGTAGTGCTAACAGCTACCATTTATTAAGCAACTCGCGTATGCTGGGCACTCTACTCTCATTATTCATGTAATTCTCATAACAAGCCTGAGAAGTAGGTGTTATAATAAACATGGACTTTGAAGCCAGAAGTAATTTGGCCTGGAACACGTGGTTACTAAGGAGAGAGAGGGGGTGGGATACAGATGCAACCCAAGGTCTAAAGGACTCGGCCTCCTGCTCTTTGAATGCCAAACCTCCCACTTTTGACTTATATAAGCAATGTCTTGGGCCCCAGAATAACATAAATCACATGGTTTCTGGCACCCATTCAGTGGACCACCATGCCATAATTGACTACGATTACAGAAAAAGGTGATAGAATGCTTTTAAGCCTAAAGATAGGAGTAAAAGTACAACTAACCAAAGGGAAAAATTAAACATAAGACTTGGCACAGTGTTGCTTTACAGGTAATGTATTTACTGTATATAGCAAAGATCTTTTACATACATTTTCAGGACAACCCCTATTAACTAATAGTGTCTTTAATACGAGTGTGTGTGTGTGCTCAGTCGTGTCTGACTCTTTGCGACCCCATAGACTCTAGCCTGCCAGGCTCCTCTGTTGATGGAATTTTCCAGTCAAGAATACTGGAGTGGGTTGCCATTTCCTTCTCCAGGGGATCTTCCTGACCCTGGGATCAAACCTGGGTCCCCTGAGGCTCCTGCATTGGCCTGTTGATTTTTACCACTACACCACCTGGGAAGCCCAGCTGGGTGATAAGAAATTGTAAAGAGAAAATCAAATGGTAAAGAGGTTAGTGATATGGGTAATAGTTAATGGCATTGATTTGGTGTCTGTTCTGGAGTTTCAGTAAGGTTCAGCCATGCCCCTATTTAGAAATTCTGCAGTGATGGAGACTAGGATGATTATAACAATGGATGAAATACTCTCTCTGTGAAAAAACTATGGTCTTTTTCAAAGTGAGCTGCTTAAGAGGGATATAGGAAGAACATTTCAGAAGGTGGTTTTTTTTGCATTTATTTTTCATGTGAAATATGAGAGAAATCATTATTTGCCAATATATCATATACCTATTGGCAGTGATTCTGACTTGCTAGAATTGATATCATATATGTCATAAATGGAATGACACTATGGTAAGAGTTATATATGATAAGCTTGGAATCTTGAAGAAAAAGCGAGAGTTAAGTCTATTTATTATTCTATTAACTACTATGAACAGAATGCTCACAGGTGAATAAATGGCTTTAAAAGATTCCAGAAAGAAAATTCAGACTGAGATGATACCTATAGCGCAAACATAAGCAAAACAACTAGTAGAAGGAAGAACAGATACTTCTCTTTCTTATGCAAGCTTCTCATTGTCACAACATGAGTTTGACACCAAAGCTGCCACAAAACATATAAAAAGTTTCAAGGAGTTTTATGAAGTGTTATCACTATGATATGATATCAAAACCGGGGGTTTCCTAGTGGTTCAGAGGTAAAGAGTACACTGCAATGCAGGATAGTTGGATTCAATTCCTGTGTTGGAAAGATCCCCTGGAGAAGGAAATGGCAACCCACTCAAGTATTCTTGCCTGGAAAACCCCATAGACAGAGGAACCTGGTGGGCTATAGTCCATGGGGTCACAAAAGAGTTAGACTTGACTGAGAGACTCAGTGACAACTATGATGAGCAAGATTATGAAAAATTCTATTTTATATAGACTATCTTTTGAAACTAGCTCAGGGTTAGAAATAGACATATCTATACTCTTAAGTGTACTTTTAGAAAACAACATAAATATGTCTTTGTTTTTAGGAAAATTGTCATTGTGATTGATCAGTGTTAGTTGACAATGTTCTATAAACCAGGCACTAAAAACTTGGGTTGGAGAGTTGACACAATTCAGGAATATTAGTGATGTGTAAGCTGGGTAGGATGGATGGTTGGGTTGATTAATCGGTTTGGATACTACTGCAGTAGTCTCTGGTTTTGCAGTGTCTTCCTGTTATGAGTTCATTTTGGACATTTTATCATCTCTATGTTGGATGAATTTTACAGATGAGTAGTTTTTATTCATTGAGTACTCAAGAATGAACATTCCAGAATGCTCTCAGGTTTTGAGATATCTTTCTGTTATGTTTACATATGAACACATTTTCTTTTCTGTTTTAGAAGTTTGTGAACATTCCTCTATTGTCTTAGCATTGCATTTTGTGGATAAGTCTGACGCCAGCCAGATTTTGTTGTTATTCTGTAGGGAAATTATTTTTTCAGCTAAGGTACTTGAATTCATTTAAAAAATATTTGAATTTGTTAATTAGCTAGAATTTGCCTTGAAATTGTATATTTGAACCATATTTCTGATACAATTAAGACAAATATCATCCTTTCTTTCAGGGACATGTTCATATATTTACTTATTTATTAAAATAGTTTTTCTCTTTCATTTCTTGAGCTCTCTATTTCAGGAACACTAATTCCCATGTATTAAATTATATTTGTCATTCTATTTCCATTAGATATTCTTTAATAATGGTTAATATCTGAATTTTCTGCATTTATTATGAATTACTTTAGATCTTTCTTTTATTAATTTTACTTTCAGACAATTATATCTTGTATTTGCAGTGTCTATTTATAACTATAATGGTGATTCTTTTCAATATTTGTGTCCTTGTACCTTAGTTTTGAAGTCTTCCTTTTCAGTTAATTCTTATATTTAATCTTTTCAAACTCTGAGCTCTTGATTTATTGACTTCTCATTCTTATTAAATTATTCTATTGCAAGACAAACTGGTATAGAATCTGTGTATTCTCTAATTTACATTACTAGGTTGATTGCATACTGCCCTTTTTTGGCTGTAATACAAATGTGTAGTTATCAAATCAGCTCTCATTTTGCTTATACTCAACATGGGCATCCACATGTAAACCATCAATAGCCTCTGATACTTAAAACTATCTACTTATTATTATAAGCAGCTTGGCTACGTATAATACTGGGGGACCTTGGCTGTCCCCCAGTGACAATATAAGCTTCATATTTTGGGAGTTTCTGTGATTCCCTTTGTTCTGAGCAGAAGTAGTTATCAGTCAGAAAAAGTAAGGGAATAAGAGAATTTTACACAGAGAAGGAGTTATTTATAATGACAAGGCACAGTCGAGAGCATGACTTATTTAGGAAAGAGAGGCAGAAACTTAGCTAGGCAGAAAGTGAGGCAGGAACTTATCTTCAAGGCTATGTGAAGCCATGACATGTTTAAGGCCTGAGTGTTTCATGATAAGATTTGCCTTGGAGAATATTCCTCTCACAGAAAATGTGTAGAATAAGGCAGACCAGAGGCAAAGGGACCAGTAGGGAGGACTCTGTGGTAATCCAAGTTGGAAATGATGAATGGAAGGTATGTGCATGGAAATGAGGAACTGGGGAGAACTGGGAGAAATATTAAGAAGGAGGAATGACTGCTTACTGCATGTAGTGGCAAGAAAGAGGGAGGGAGAAATCAAAGACAGCACTCATGTTTTTCACTTGGTTGTCTGAGTGTTTCTAATGTACTAGTTTTAGAGCTTCTGTGGATGCGTCTGACTCTTTGCAACCTCATGGACTGTAGCCTGCTAGGCTCCTCTGTCCATGGGCTTTCCCAGGCAAGAATTCTGGAGTGGTTTGCCATTTCCTCCTCCATAGCAGGTTCCTGACCGAGGGATCAAATCTGTGTCTCTTGCATTGGCAGGCAGATTCTTTACCACTGAGCCATCTGGGAATCCTCCCTCTTAGAACTTATAAGTCTGTTTTTTTTTTTTAATTGAAATATAGTTGATATACAATTTTGTGTTAGTTTCTAGTATACAATAAAATCATTCTGTAATATATATATTAAATATATATATATGTAAATATTGGAGTAGAAAATGGCAACCCACTCCAGTATTTTTGCCTAGAAAACTCCATGGACAAAGGAGCCTGGTGGGCTACAGTCCATGGGGTTGCAAAGAATCAGACACAACTGAGCACACATATGTAAATATATATTTTTTTCATAGTTTTTTCCATTATGGTTTATTATAAGATATTGAATGTAGTTTCCTATGCTATACAGTAGGACCTTGTTGTTTAGCTATTTTGTATGTAGTAGTTTCGGTCTTTCCTGGTGGCTCAGATGGTAAAGAGTCCACCTGAAATGCAGGAGACCCAGGTTTGATCCCTGAGTTGGGAAGATCTCTTGGAGGAGAAAATGGCAAGCCACTCCAGTAATCTTGCCTGGAGAATCCCAAGGGCAGAGGAGCCTGTTGGACAGAGGAGCTACAGTCAATTGAATCACAAAGAGTCAGACACAACTGAGTGACTAGGCACACACAACTAGTTTGATCTTCTAATCCAAAACTCCTAATTTATCCCTACCTCTGCTTCCCATTTGATAACCATAAGTTTGTTTTCTATGTCCTTGAGTCTGTTTCTGTTTTGTAGATAAGTCCATTTGTATCTTATTTTAGATTCCACATATAAATGATATCATATGTTGTCTTTGTCTGACTTCACTTAGTATGATAATCTCTAGGTCCACCCATGTTGATGCAAGTGGCATTATTTCATTCTATTTATGGCTGAGCAGTATTTCATTGTATGTGTGTACTACAGCTTCTGTATTTTTAATGGTTGTCTATATGTATCCTTACTTTGTAAACTCCTTGAATGGAAGACCTAGTTCATGTCCATCCTTACTTTACAATGTCTAGTACTCTTGCCTGGAGGGTCCCATGGATGGAGGAGCCTGGTGGGCTGCAGTCCATGGCGTCGCACAGAGTTGGACATGACTGAGCGACTTCACTTTCACTTTTCACTTTCATGCATTGGAGAGGGAAATGGCAACCCACTCCAGTGTTCTTGCCTGGAGAATCCCAGGGACAGGGGAGCCTGGTGGGCTGCCATCTGTGGGGTTGCACAGAGTCGGACACGACTGAAGCGACTTAGCAGCAGCAGCAGCAGCAGTACTGGGTTTGGCCCACGTGTGTGAAGTCACTCAGTCGTGTCCGACTCTTTGCGACCCCGTGGACTGTAGCCTGCCAGGCTCCTCTCTCCATGGGATTCTCCAGGCAAGAATACTGGAGTGGATTGACAGTTCCTTCTCCAGGGGATTGTCCCAACCCAGGGATTGAACCCAGGTCTCCTGCATTGCAGGCAGACGCATAGGAAGAATCAATAAATGTGCATCCAGACAACCTAAATAGGAGATAAAGAAAATCCTAACCATGTCCTGTTTTGAGTAGTACCAATATTTGATTTTCTTCCTCCATACCACACATAGGACTCTGAGGCAGATAAATGAAACTATTGAAATAGGAAAATAGTGCAGTTACAGTCAAGTGCAATATGGTGCTTAGTTATTGCCAGTCAGAACCCACTAGGTAAGTTGCTGAGAGTACTGTTACCTTCGTATTTCTCTGACAGTTTGTTAGTGGTGCACCGGTGTTCCACTTTTGTTTTTTTAACAAAAAGGAAGCGTTTCTTTGTTTCAATCCGGATACAATTTTTGGCTTCTTCCTTTGTTAAACCTGGGAAATAAAGTACAAGAAAAAACCCCAGAGAATGCACCCTGGAGAATTCAGAGAAGAGCATGAGACTCTGAGCACTCCAGAAGCTACAGGTACTCTGTACCAGCATCCAGCTCCTCCGCGTCCTGTGAGCTCGAATGATTAATGGCTTTTACTTCAAAGGCGGTTCTTCACAGGCCACGGGCCATCCTGAAGAGTAGAGGTATTTATGAGCCCCTGCCATCTTCCCTGTGGGGATCATGTTGGCCTCTCCATGTTGCCTGCACACAGTAAACCTCTAAGCTTGCCCATGCTATTGGTCACTGCCCCTGCACAGCAAATCATGAGATGAACACCTGCTCTGTTTGGTGCCCCATCGTCAGGGGGCACCGTTCTTTGGGGGCCCCAGCTGATTCTGTGAGGACTGAGTCCGTTTCATTTCTTCCCTTGTTCACCACCACAAGTGTAAATCTCGCTGGTCACCTCTCCTTCCCTGAACACTCATTCCCATACTCATCTAAGCTTCCTCTCCCTGATTTGGCCGTTTACTCTACCTCTACCTCCAAAACCCTTTCGTTTTGTCTCAGAAACTGTCTTCCTGACTCATGAACTCTTCAGTGTCCTCTGGGACTGTTCATTCTTTTTCCTTATCTTCATTCAAGCCCATACTTGATACGTTCTTCAAGGGAGGTTGATACTGCCTGGTTCCCAGTCTCTTCAGGAATGGGAGCTGCGCTTGATACCTTCCTAGTTTCCCAGGACTGCTTGCACAGGATGACACACCACAGTTGTATAAGTCTTGTAAAAATCCTCATGCTCTAAGACTCAGAGTATCCAGTTCTAATACCTTTGGTCCTCATTGTTCTGATCTTTGCCAAACTTCCTCATTTGTTGAAGACTTTGGTATCTGAATCAGTGGGGGATGTCAGGGTTTGAGTGGGACAGAGTGTTGGGGGCCAGCGTGAGGAATCCCACCCATGACAGCGTCATGTGGTAGACTCAGATGGCAGGACAATTTGAGTCATCAGGGTTCCCCCTGGTTTTTCCTGAGCATGTACCCCCCAAAATAAGAATTTGTTTCCCCACTATTCTCTCCCAGTTTCTCGGAAAGAGTTAATTCAGAGCTTTAGTTTCCTGCATTTGAAAGAAGTGTTTCAGCTCAACCCCCTTTGATAATGCTCTAGCCTGCCTAAACAGGTTCCCCTGATCTTTTACAAGCTTGTGAATTGCTCACAACCCCCCAACTGTGAGGGGCAAAAAGGCCTTGAAGTGTTTTCAAGTTACAAACCTTTTCTAAGAGCCAAAACCTATTAGTGATAGGATTTTCACTGTTGCCTCAATGATCGCTGCCAGACCTCCTTATTTGCACCTGGAAGTTTCTGCTATACAAACACTATTTGGAAAAAGATATGTAGTAGTTTTTTGATGTTAGTAACACTAGGCTTTTGAGTTAATTGCTTGCTTTTATAAATCATTGTACTCCCTCTTGCTTGCTGTGTCCTTGCTATGTAAGAATGCAACTTTGTTTAGTGCCTCCTGAGAATGGCGCCAGACCTTGAAAAAATAACACTTATCAGAAAAGAGCTGTAAATTGTCAAATTGGCCTTTTGGCCAGAAGATGATGTAAATTACCTAAGACTTGTGTATACAATTAGGTATGCAGAGAATAAGCCTGGTCTAGAAGTCAGGGCTGCTGACATTGCCAAAATTTGTGAAACCCATTGATCTTCATTGTATAAAAAGGCCATGCAAAAAATAAAATGGGGGCCAGTTTCTGGGACCAGTTTTCTTGGACAAGTTTCTCGGATAATTCTCTCTCTTGAACTCCTTCATTGAAAAAAGAAATCTGTCTCCCCCCATGTCTCTCTGTCTCTGCCCTCTTGTACTCTAATTCCAGGCTGAATTCCCATCTGGAG
>SJXQ01008535.1:213631-253831 GCA_006408695.1 Aepyceros melampus | reverse complement strand
GGAGGCTGAATAACTTGGTTTACGGGGAAGGGGTGCTCACCACGTCTACTTACTTGCCCAGACTCTAAGTTCTGCGAGAAAAGGGACCCACGGTGGGGCCCCTTTAGAGATTCAAGTGGACGCCGGTGGCCGACATAGATGGTGCAAATCTCTTGTCTTAAGATTTTATTGGCTTTCCCCGTAAACCAAGTTATTCAGCCTCCTATTTTTCTACTAATTTCCTACTATTCTATCCTATCCTGAGCTATCCTATCCTATCCTGTCCTGTCCTATCTGCCCACTCCATCCCTGCTTTGAATATCCCTGGATCCACCGGGGCTGGACCCCGGCAACAGAGGCAGGGAAACAGGTCTGGCTGTTTGGAGGCTGACTTGGTACTGCCTCTCTAGGGTAGTTTGAGAAGTGTTTCCTTTATTCTTTTTAAACAGCTTTCCAAGTCACCTGATCTGGTATGCATAAACACCAAAATTAGAATCCAATTTTTTTGCTGTTTAGTTTAAAATTGCCTTGCAAAATACAAGCACATAAGAGACAGAGCTGTTATGTGAACTTTAAGCACCTTAAAGCAAAGTAGTTTATCAAATACTGATTCTTAGGGTTGCAGGTTACGAGAGGCAGGGAAGAGTGTTATCAGAGCCAGAGGCATCATGTGAATGTGTGATGCTAGAATATGAACCTGAGTGTGCAGCTCATCAAAGAATGAAGCTGAGTAGATGCAACTGAGGCTTCCTACTTTGTAGTTTCTTCAATAGTTTGACACATTCAAAGAGATGAATCAAAGATTGGGAGTAAAAAAAAGTCTTGGTTTGAGGCCGTTGTGTGTACCTGACATTTTAATTTCCAACAAAAAAGATGGCTGTTTTGATTAGGCTGAATAAATATGACTCATTTTTCTTCTGGTAGCATTTTTCTTATAAATAGGTCAGTCAAATGTTCAGGCAGTGTGAGGAATTTAATGGCCCCCTAACCCTTCCGTCTAGCCAAGGCTATGGTTTTTCCAGTGGTCATGCATGGAAGTGAGAGTTGGATTTTGACGAAAGCTGAGCACTGAAGAATTGATGCTTTTGAACTGTGGTGTTGGAGAAGACTCTTGAGAGTCCCCTGGACTGCAAGGAGATCCAACCAGTCCATTCTGAAGGAGATCAGCCCTGGGATTTCTTTGGAAGGAATGATGCTAAAGCTGAACTTTGGCCACCTCATGCGAAGAGTTGACTCATGGAAAAGACCCTGATGCTGGGAGGGATTGGGGGCAGGAGGAAAAGGGGATGACAGAGGATGAGATGGCTGGATGGCATCACAGACTCAATGGACGTGAGTCTGAGTGAACTCCAGCAGTTGGTGATGGACAGGGAGGCCTGGTGTGCTGCGATTCATGGGGTCGCAAAGAGTTGGACACACTGAGTGACTGGACTGAACTGAATCCTTTCTTATTCTTTCATTAGATTTCTATGATTTATTTTAAATGATTTTTTGAAGTGGACCATTTTTAAAGACTTTATTGAATTTGTTACAGTGTTGCTTCTGGGTTTTTTGTTTTGCTTTTGTTTTCTGGCCTTGAGGCATGTAGGATCTTAGCTCCCTGACCAGAGATCAAACTTATATCTTCTGCACTGGCAGGCAGAGTCTTAACCACTGGACCGCCAGGCAAGTCCCTAGCTTCTATGACTTATAAGTGAAAATTAAATTGCATGTGACCAACTCATTAACTATAGCATAATTAATGAACTATAAACCTCATTAATTTCAGTTTCTGATCGTTACAGGGGAATCCTTCAAGATTTGAATGATGAATCTCTCTTATGAGCTGTGGTATTGGTCACATGGTGTTGAAAATATCAACGCTTTATCAGTGAATTTCTGTACCGGCCTTTTCTTCCCCACAAGATGCCCTGTAGCTTACGTCTGACCCTGTCCACACTGACAAAGGAGTTGCTTGATGCTGAAGCACTTGCAGTCTCAAACCTCAGTTTGATGTGGCACAGGAATGAGTATTCTGGAAATGTCCTCAGCTACTCTGACTGGGCAAAGATCAACAGTGTCAATCAAAAATGTCATACTGATAAACAGTGGGATGAATAGTTTTTCTTCTTCAATCAGAGCAGAACATGACTTCCTAGCAAAAGAAATTTAAAATTACCATGTTGTATAACATGATATTTTAATTGTTTGCTGTTTTCTCTGTGTCCCTGAAGTTCTTTTTACCTTGCACACTGGAGCAAGGTCAACTTTTTATTCAAGGTTTAAATTGACTATGGAACACTGCAGAATAGAGGAATACATCAAGAGATGCAAATAAAAAGCAATTTAATTTTGTTTTATTCTTCTTGTGCTAGAGAAAGTACTCTGAGGTATTCGAGTCATTTTTTTTTTTGAAGTTAATGACAAGGGATATAACTCTTATTGAATAAAGCAAATAAAACTAAGCCTAAACTCTAGCTCTACATTCTGGTGAAGTAAGGGGAAAAGAATTAAAAAGGGTAAAAGGGAGGAGGCTGAAATATGGATTCATCTAGAGAGTGGGCAAAAGCAGACAAGCACACCCACTGGAGAATTCCATTTTAATGAGATTTTTTTCCTAAGTGTGTTTCATCTTAAACCACAGTTAAAATTGAGTGCCAATATTATTATTGTGACTCAGAGAAGTATATATATATATATATATATGTATGTATGTATTTATATATATATGCACATATTTCATGACTATAAGATTATATATTACATATAAAACATGAGAATATGTCTTATATACATATATATTATGTATATATGTGTAGTGTTTGTATGTGTACGTAGGTGTGTATGGTTATATGTTTCCAGTTTTATATGACACCTCAGACTCCCTTTCTTTCTCTTATTATGTATATCTGTGTGTCTAAAGTCTCTACCTTTATTTAAAGAGAAAGAGAAGGAAAGTACAATATTTCAGGAAGAAAGTACAGCTCATCACTCTTCATTTTAGTTATGAGGCTTCAACTATTAAAATCCTGGATGTTTGATTAAAGATTCACATAGTTCTTTAACGGACCTGAACTCTAAGCCTTTAGCAGCTTTGCTGTAAATGCATGAGTATAGCTTATCGAATGAGAAATTATTCTCTGGGCTACAGAAGCAGTGACCAGAATAATTTCATCCCTAGAGAGAGATGAAACCAAGACAAGGGCCAGAGACTTCCCCCAATCATTTTTGCTCAGCTTTAATGCTGGTGCTGTTCTCAATGGCAAAGACATCAAATTCTGCAAGCAAACATTACTCCAGTGGAAGGATAACTGTAATGAAATGTAAGAGGCAATGTGGAAAGCCCATCACAGTGTAAATCTCTGGGATTTCAGTTAACTCTGTCAGGCAAAAAATTTTGAAGACCTTCTTACTGAAAATCCTTTTCAAAGACATACATCCCATCTCCTCTCTTTAAAAGCAGATCATGATGGACATCTGTTCATTTGAAAGACTTAGGGAACCCACATTAAATACAACTATTTGCCACAATGAGATATAAGAATAGAGGAATTGAAATTCTACTGACCCCAGGGTTGGCTTGGTGTCTTTTAAAAATAAATTCCTGATTTCTTTTGTAGAAGAGTCAAATGATCAAGAATTCTGATTTATTTAGGAGAATTGGACACTTGGGTTCTGGTTATTACACAGTTCCTAATCACGTTTTCAAGATAGAAGCATCACAAGATGCTGTGTCTTTTCACAATGAAGCCTGAAAACAAATTTATAAAAAGGTACTTAAGCTCTAATAGAAATGAATATTGGTGACTGAGCAACTTCACTTTCCCTTTTCACTTTCATGCTTTGGAGAAGGAAATGGCAACCCACTCCAGTGTTCTTTCCTGGAGAATCCCAGGGACGGGGGAGCCTGGTGGGCTGCCGTCTATGGGGTTGCACAGAGTTAGACACAACAGAAACAACTTAGCAGCAGCAGCAGCAAGATAATAGTTAAGAAATCAAAAGTTATTTTTTAAACCAAGATTTATATTATTATTTTAAGCAGAAAATATCACAGATTATATCCCCAGATATAAAATTGCAACTTTTCCTCAAAGAAAAGTGCCTCCCATCTGGTTTCAAGTTTCGCCACTAGTAGGGGCGTGTCTGGCTCATATTAAGTTAGTCCCTTGTCAAATTATTAATTGCTTTTCATCTTTTGCCCTTGGCTTCTAGTTAAAATCATTAAAAGAAAAAGACGAGGTCCAGTCTTTAGGACTCAGTGCTTTCATTGCCTAGGGGCCCAGGTTCAGTCTCTGTTGAAGTGAAGTTGCTCAGTCGTGCCTGACCTTCGCGACCCCATGGACTGTAGCCTACCAGGCTCCTCTGTCCATGGGATTTTTCCAGGCAATAGTCCTGGAGTGGAAATCTCACAAGCCATGTGGCAAAAAAAGAAACTGTCAGTAGATTTGTTGTAATTACAATTTTATAAAATTATCTCCTATAAAAATTCTATAATAAATTATTTTTTGGAGTTTAGTTCCAAGACAAATTTTGTTTTCCTAAGTGATAGCATGTATCTCTCTTTAGTTTACCACTACTAAGCAGTTTATGATGTTCTTAAATGTCAGGAAATTCTGAAACAAATCTGATGCCCAAAGAGGTTAAGCCTATTTATTTCTCCTTCTTCTTTTGGCCTGAATTTTCTATTTTTATTTTCTTGAGTATGTACATTTTGGTTGTTCTTCTTATCATTTTGGAAATAAAGCATGGTCTAAATAAAGTCAATAAAGAACTGAAAGGATAGAGTAAGAGAAAAATGCAATCCACAGTATCTTATCAGTTAAAAATAAGTGTTGAAGAAATCGAACCTGAGTTCTTTAGTTCCTCCTTGCTAAACTGATAAAGGAGGTCGTACACGCCTCCCAGGGAGCCAGAGGTGAAATAGTGAGTCCCAAACTCATCAAAGATCCGGCTGTATAAAGCAGAGTTGTATTCTAGAGGCAGATGGTTAAGTGCTTTCAAGAAGACATCAGAAAGCTGCAGATCTTTAGTTTTCATTGTGAAGTTTAAGACTTTTATGACTTTATGGATCCTAATAAAACTGGAAGCCTAAATGGAAGAGAAGAAAGAAGTGGGAAAAAAAAAAGATGATTAAAGGTAATGAAAGCTTGAGGTATCAAACAATAAATGTTTATTGTCAGCTTCATTATACCCATAGTATTATAATTGTTAACTGTCTATTGAATGTTCCCACATACAAAATATAATTTTCATCTTACTTTTCCAGTACCTTTTCCTTCAGTTCAGTTTTCTTAGATACTCAAAATGCTAAACAGATAAGATGACCTCAGTCAAGTAAATTGTGTGAAGAGGGATATGCTGTCTACCAAAAAGAAACCAAGGATCAAAATGTCAATCTTGCTTTCCTGACGGTCAATCATGGATGCACCCCTACTGCATTTGTATTTAGAAAGTCTTGCTAATGCAAAGAATTGAAAAAATATTGTATACATTTTCAGCTGGAAGTTACACAATGAGATTCGAGTCGTAGCTTTGTCCACCAGCTGGGGAAAGCATATCAGTTCTCTGGGGCTCAGTTGTCCGGGAAAAGTCACCTGTGCACAGCCTTCATCTGTGACACTTCACACTCCTTTCAACTCCAAGATGCTATGACTCAGTAAAATTAAGCAAAATTGTTTGTATCCTCTGTCCTCCATCCACAAACAGAACTATTTGTTTGGAGGTTCTTTTTTTCTTTAATCATCTCTTGTTATGTCAGGTTAATTTAGGATTATGTGGTTGGTAGCTGCCCCAAATTTCATTCCATTAAATTGTCCTTTTCCATAGACACTGAGTTTTATGAGTATATCCACATATACTGTTGTTTTAAAAAATTTTAGGTATTGTAACTGATTTCTTAGTTTTAGCAAATTGTAATGTTTAAGTAATAAAAAGAGAGGGGCATATTTTAGCCAAAAATCTGTATTAGTTAAATTGTTAAGCCTGTCATTATTATGGCTGCAAATTATTAAACAGCTATCTTCCCATGTGCTATAATTATGGCACAAAATGACTATTAACACAGAAGGGGGAAAAACCCACCACAAAGCCTGAGGAAGAGGCAACATTTGTTCCCCTCCCTCTCTGTTTTCCTCTTGCTCTTCCTCCTCCTCCCCTCCCTTTCTCCTTGCTCCCTTCTTCCTTTCAATACTTGTTTTTCTCAGCTATCTCAGAGGCAGTGGACACAAATGTGAGCAAGGCAGAAAAAATTCATGCCTTTGTGGAGCTTACATTTTAAGTGTCCATTAGCTGTAAGTTTAATACTTGAATTTTGTCATGGAGGTGTGGCATTGGAAAGGTAGAGGGACATTGTGCTCTTAGGAAGAAGCATTTTACTCCCTGAATATCTGAAATGCCTGTTTAGTTATGCACATCGAAATAGGCTGTTCAAAATTTTCAGGTCACTTTAAAAACAAAGTTGTGGGAAATACAAGTGAAATTTTGGTAACTCGGCTTAGCAGAAACATCTCCCTGGTGCTCCGTTTGTCAGTTTCTGATGGCTAGAACTGGCTATTTTGGACTAAAAAATTGCGTGACAGCAAGTTATTAACTATGTATGGTCTATTTCAACATTTTGTGAGATCTTGCATTATTTTAACCATCTTTTTGTTGGTTCAGTTTTGTAAAGCAATTCAAAAACTCACTGAATCCTACTGAGATAACTGGTATTTTGACTTTGAAACAGACTATCTGACCAGCCAACGTTTAGTGAGATCTGTGCTTGACAAAATAAAGCATTGAGCGCCACTGAAGGGCTTGAAATGATTTTCAATCTTGTGGGACCTTGTTTTCAGTATTTGAAGATTAAGAGAGGTTGCAGAAGCATTTTCTATTTAACTTGAGATATCCTGATTCTGTTCAGATCTAATCAAAGATGTTGGGTTGAACCATACAAAGTTGCCAATCTTGTAAGTAAAAAATGGTTGCATATCAGCAGTTTCATATGTTTGAACCTGATACTGTGAATAGTCTGAAATGTTTCCACTTTGAGGCAGATATTAAAGGATCAAATAAAAGCTGTTTACCTACAGATAAAAGTTTTGTAAGTATTCTCTAGCATGTTTGAGACATTTAGGAACCAGGCAAATCTTAATATTGATTAAAGCGAAAGTGAAGTTGCTCAGTCTTGTCTGACTCTTTGCAACCCTATGCCCTATGGACTGTAGGCTACCAAGCTTCTCTGTCCATGGGATTTTCCAGGCAAGAGTACTGGAGTGGGTTGCCTTTTCCTTCTCCAGGGTATCTTCCCAACCCAGGGATCGAATCCAGGTCTCCCGAATTGCGGGCAGACGCTTTACCCTCTGAGCCACCAGGGAAGCTGGTGTATATATGTGTCTGTGTAGATACACACAACAGACACACATGTGTGGCTCATTCAATAGAAAAAACCTGCCTGCAATGCAGGAGCCCCGACTTCAGTCCCTGGGTTGGGAAGATTCCTTGGTGAAAGGAATGGATATCCACTCCAGTATTCATGCCTGGCAAATTCCGTGAACAGAGGAGCCCGGTGGGCGACAGTCCATGGGATCACAAACAGCTGGACACAACTGAATGACTGCGGCACACACACACACACACACACACACACACATATACACATATTTCTCTTCTCATCTTTGATTATATTTTTGGGCAGTCATTTACAACCCTGGATATGATATTAGAGCAAGCTGCTGCTGCTGCTAAGTTGCTTCAGTTGCAAGCTGGAGGACTTAAAAAAAAAACAAACAAAAAACAGAATCACACACTCAATCCCAGATAGTCTGAATCAGTAAATTAAAAGAAGGACCTGGGGAGATGTATTTTTACTTCCTGGTGATTCCGACACTAACTTGTCTTAATAATTTGGTTAAGTGTGAGGGGCATGATATAATCCATGATATAACTCACAATCCATTCAGAAGTGAACTAACAGGGGCTCCCCTGGTGGCTCAGTGGTAAAGAATCTGCCTGCCAATGTAGGAGAAATGGGTTTGATCCCTGATCTGGGAAGATCCCACTGCCGTGGAGCAACTAAGCCCGTGGGCCCAAGTCCGTGCTCCTCAACAAGAGAAGCCGCTGTAATGAAAAGCCTGCACACTGTGACTAGAAAGTAGCCCCCACTTGCTACTGTTAGAGGAAAGCCTGTGTCGCAATGAAGACCCAGCACAGTCAAAAATAAATAAATGAAAAAAATTTTAAAGTAGGCTAACAATCTGTGTTATAAAAGGAATCTGTTTTGTTCCTTTTTTACATGTTCATATCACTAGAGCTATACTCTTTTCAGAGTTTGATGAAAGTAAGCAAGAAGCTTGAAATAGAATGTGGTAGATATGAATAGTGGGCAAAAATTAGAAAAGTGATTTCAATTCCCAATTCTGGCATTTCCTCATTTACGATCATGAGAGTCACTTAGCTTCTTGTACTTGAGTATGGTGCCTGATGCAGGGTAGGTCTGTGATGGATGTCAGTTGAATTAAAAATAAATATATGGGCTTCAATCTACTTATCTGCAAAATGATGTTAAAAATATCTACCATTACCTGTTAAATAGTAAAGAAGGCTGAGTGCCAAAGAATGGATACTTTTGAACTGTGGTGTTGGAAAAGACTCTTGAGAGTCCCTTGGACAGCAAGGAGATCAAACCAGTCAATCCTAAAAGAAATCAACCCTGAATATTCACTGGAAGGACCGATGCTGAAACTCCAATACTTTGGCCACCTAATGCTGACTCATTGGAAAAGACCCTGATGCTGGGAAAGATTGAAGGTGGGAGGAGAAGGGGATGACAGAAGATGAGATGGTCAGATGGCCTCACCGACTCAATGGACATGACTTTCAGCAAACTCCAGTAGATGGTGATGGACAGGGAAGCCTGGCATGCTGCAGTCCATGGGGTCACAAAGAGTTGGACACGACTGAGTGAACAACAACATTACTTCTTAGGGTTCTTTTGAAGACAAATGAAATGCTTGAAAAATTATCTGTAAAGTATTATAAGTACTCATATTTACATAAGTATATGAATGAATTAATAAAAAATATGAGGGGCACTATGGTAGAAACATAAAGAGCAATAAAATGGTGCCCTCAGTGCTGGTCCCTTTGGTGCTGACACTGGTACTTTGGTCTATTCTTTTCACATCTCTGATCAAGTTCTAGAATTCAGGACTCACTCTTCCCCTATGTCTCTTTGGAAAGAACAAATCCTACTTAGAGTGGTGGTTATAATGAGAAATAGATACTATTTTAAAAGACACTTGTAAATGTCTAAAAATGCCTAATAGAAATCTGTCCCCTGAATCATTTAAGAGTTGGAATACATATCTAGAAGGTTTTACAAGCAAACAAAGGAAAAAGGAAGATATGAAGAAAGATTAACCAATGCAGTTGCAGTTTTATGTATTGAAAAGTTCCTTAGTTCCTGGCAAGATTAGTAGATAAAGTCCAATGCTTAGAGTATTAAAAATTGCAAATTTCCAGAGAGAGAACAAAAGAAAGAAGATCAGCTTACATGTAATTTTTCCTATGTAACAATAGAAATTAGAAGATAGTAGAATAACATCCACCAGCTAGCAAGAAAAAGAGTGTGTTCCAAGATTCCTTTATCCAGTCAAGATATTTGCATCTTTATTGTTCAATGAAAAGATAGACATTTTTGTATATATATAAGGATTTAGGGAATATATTTTGCATGTATCCTACCTAAAGAAAACACTGGAAATATGGCAATTGAATGAGAACAGGATCTCAAGAAAGGGAAGATGAAAGAAGTGGTGATGAGCATGTATATGGGATATAGACCGATGTAATACATATACACATACACACATACAAAGAAATACACAAATACAAAATACATATTCTGAACTAGAATTTATCAGTATTATGTGAGGAATTGTTAATAGGGAAGATGGAAGATGGAATGCAGAATAAATTACTAATGAACATATATAATATAGAAAAGAGTACAAAACAATCCCTAGGAATAGCTTGGAATACAAGGATTCAATCTCAATAAAACGGAAGGCTTTGGAGGCTTGTGGTGGTAGTGGTGGGGAAAGAAAGAAGCAAATATGTTTGCTAGGAGATTGTGGGAATGGAATGCGAGGAGTAGAAAAATGATTAATCCTTTGGTCAGTCAGTACAGTCGCGCAGTCGTGTCCGACTCTTTGCGACCCCATGAATCGCAGCACGCCAGGCCTCCCTGTCCATCACCAACTCCCGGAGTTCACTCAGACTCACGTCCATTGAGTCTGTGATGCCATCCAGCCATCTCATCCTCGGTCATCCCTTTCTCCTCCTGCCCCCAATCCCTCCCAGCATCAGGGTCTTTTCCAATGAGTCAACTCTTCGCATAAGGTGCCCAAAGTACTGGAGCTTCAGTTTTAGCATCATTCCTTCCAAAGAAATCCCAGGGTTGATCTCCTTCAGAATGGACTGGTTGGATCTCCTTGCAGTCCAAGGGACTCTCAAGAGTCTTCTCCAACACCACAGTTCAAAAGCATTTCAGTTCAGTTCAGTCGCGCAGTCGTGTCCGACTCTTTGCGACCCCATGAATCGCAGCACGCCAGGCCTCCCTGTCCATCACCAACTCCCGGAGTTCACTCAGACTCACGTCCATTGAGTCTGTGATGCCATCCAGCCATCTCATCCTCGGTCATCCCTTTCTCCTCCTGCCCCCAATCCCTCCCAGCATCAGGGTCTTTTCCAATGAGTCAACTCTTCGCATAAGGTGCCCAAAGTACTGGAGCTTCAGTTTGAGCATCATTCCTTCCAAAGAAATCCCAGGGTTGATCTCCTTCAGAATGGACTGGTTGGATCTCCTTGCAGTCCAAGGGACTCTCAAGAGTCTTCTCCAACACCACAGTTCAAAAGCATCAATTCTTCTGCGCTCAGCCTTCTTCACAGTCCAACTCTCACATCCATACATGACCACAGGAAAAACCATAGCCTTGACTAGACGGACCTTAGTCAGCAAAGTAATGTCTCTGCTTTTGAATATACTATCTAGGTTGGTCATAACTTTTCTTCCAAGGAGTAAGTGCCTTTTAATTTCATGGCTGCAGTCACCATCTGCAGTGATTTTGGAGCCCAGAAAAACAAAGTCAGACACTGTTTCTACTGTTTCCCCATCTATTTCCCATGAAGTGATGGGGCCAGATGCCATGATCTTCGTTTTCTGAATGTTGAGCTTTAAGCCAACTTTTCCACTCTCCTCTGGTGGAGGCTATATATTACTTTATGGAATAAAAGAAAAACATTGGTTTAATTATGTGCATTAACCAGAGAAAGGTAAGTACCAGCAGAAGTTAAAAGCTTAGTAGAACTTCCAAAATGACCAAAAAAAAAGTAAGAAGAAATGTGGCAAAGAGTAAAGAAACAAGAAACTAGCAACAAGATTAAATGTTTGGGATACATTAAAGAGGGAAGGAGCAGGACTAAATATTTCAGGAAAGATCCTAAAGAGAAGTTGGCTGAATTTCTCCAGCAAAGACCCTAGACTGTCAGATTATGTTAAAAAAAGCAACATTCTGTTACATGTGGTGTATAAGAAAGCACTTAAAATAAGAAGACAAAAGTTAAAATAGCAAGAACACAACCACAAACACAGCCAAATGCTTGCAAAAAAGGCATTGTTATCTCTATAACTTTTGAAGTGGGCTATAACAACAAAAAAGTAAGTCTACTTAAATCTACGTTAGAAAGCCTACTATTTGATATTAAAATGATCTCCTTCTTGCACGATTGCTGGAATTGGTGTTATGTTTCAGGAAAAATTAAGAAGATCAAGAACTACTTTTATTACCTTTTTGTGGGAGGCTTGAATGGCTTGTTTGAAGGCAGAAGTATGGGCACTGCTTTGACTTCTCTTTGAGGAATAGAAAATCGGTACATGAAAAGAGCTCTTTGCTTGGCCAGAACCTAAGGCTTCTTGATCTTTACTACCTTCAAGAGCAATTAAATCGTCATAGAAATCTGTTTCCAGATCATCTTCTTTAGTTTGCACCTGGAGGAAAATCCACAAGAAATAAAATGTAATTTAGGAAATTAGAGCTATTTGTGAACACCTAATGCAATGATCATTCATTCATTGATGCATTGAGTAAACAGTTATTGTGGACCCATTTTCCTAGAGAACAAGGAATAGTATTAGTCCATGTCTTCAGGAAGTTAATAGTTTAGTGAGGGAGAGAGACAATCAGACACTCAATGAGAGTAGCATTATGTTTCCAAGGGGATTGCCACAGATAACTATAAAATTCAGAGAGGCAATACTAGAGAAGTTACCATCAAGGAAATGACTCCCAAACTGAGATCTAGTGAAGTGACAAGAACACAGACCTAGCTTAGTCTGCCTGTGAATTTGATGCTCTTTGCAAGCTAATGGAAGTTATCTTTCAGAAAATTGAGACCTAGAAAAGTGGAGGGCAGATCTTGTCCTACTCTGCTCTGGCTCCATCCTGAACCCCTCAGCCTTATTCATATACTGGGCATTAGCACTTCACTGGCCAAGTCTGCAAGACAGAGAACAAATCACCAATAATCCATTGGTTCTGTCTGGTAGGTGGTGATCGGTTTCATCTGACCAGGTCTGGGAAGAAGAGAAAAAGCAGCCAGTGAAACTTGAATTATGAGTACTTGATGAATTTTCCAAGCACAAGGTAAACCCTTGCTATGGTTATGCTAGTAAGAAGAGAACAATGGACAAATTTTTAAAAGTTGCAAAGTTGATTGATTGAAGAGTACCTGTTTATGTTAAAAATGCTTGTCTTGTTGGTAATGAAAAAAACTCATTTTAAATTATTTAATATTAGAATGCACTGTGAGGCAAACCACATGTCATAGTTAAATAGCTTGCACAATTAGTCAAGGAGAGAAATAACCCAGCTGCAAGAGAGTCTTGCTCAACAGTAAAATACAGTCAAAAGTTCAGGATTCCTTTGAGACATTGCAGTGCATGCTAGTTAGCTTTTAAAATGTCCACAAATGAAGCGCATCCATTAACAATAAAGCAATACAACTATAATTAAATGTAGTTGCTGACATTTCTTTAATATTTATTTAAAAAAAACTCAACTACAAATATTTAGTTTTATAAATTAACCCTCATGTAAGAAAAGACGTGTCAACTTAAAGAAAAAATATATTTGCATATAAAGTACAGACATTGTGTATCCTGGGAAGAAACTCAGAGAAAATCTGACCATGTATGTTAGCTTGGTGAGAAAGCAAGTTGATTGCTGAGCAATGCTGAAAAATTGAACTGGGAAACTGGGGCCAGGCCTCGTATATTCTGATAAAGCATTTGAATTGACTTCTAAAGCAAGATTTTGCATCTAATAAGTTCTTTAACAATATTAATTGAAGAATTGAAAAATTGGAGATGCCACATATTGTTTTGCAAAGATCATGTTAACTGTAGCTAAAGTAGAGGCAAGGAGAGCGGTTTAAAAAACTGTTGCAAAAAAGTTGAAACACAAGAATGGCCAGGTCAAGGGCAACATTGGTTGGGTAGAGACAAAGTGGTGGATTTGGAAGATATTTAGGAGGTAGATCAACAGAAGTTGTTGACTAAGCAGAGGTGTATGTGTGTGTGTTATGTGCGTGTGTGGGGGTGGGGGCAGGGGTGGGGAGAAAGAGAGAGAAATAATGACTGGGAATGCTGTTCCATGAACAGGAATATGGAAAGCCAAGACAATTTCAAAAGGAGGAAGATGAGTTCTTTTCATGATGTGTAAAGAACAGCTGGTGAGCTCTGATTACCTTCATCTTCCTAGCTTTTCTCAGAAAGAGGTGTTAAGCAAACTCTGGGAAAAAGGTTTTAATCCCCATTTTACATCTTATTTCTAGCCCATCCTGACTATCTGTGGATCTTGTGGGCTGATGACCTCCTAGAACTTGACATGTGTCGACATTTTCACGTTTGTGTCTGAAGAAAGGAGCTGGGTTTGTAGGGAGGGGTAGAAAACAGTTGAGAGAGGCTGAGGGAACAGACAGAATGGGTGACCCTTGGTTGCTTGTGATGTGATGGTTAGAGACAGAACCTAAAGTTATGAATTTCACAAGGGATTTAGAGAGGCTTTGGGGCACTGCAGACCTTTGAAGTCTTTCAGGCTTTAGGATGCAGCAAGAAATGTTATCTAGGTAGGTCAGTATATTGGTTACAATCTAAAAGACTAGTGATAACTGCGCTCTGTACTTCGCTGGTGACAGCAAGTACTTAGTGTCCAGCCAGTAGCAAGCAGCAACTCCTAAGAAAAGAGATGAGGTGTCCTGAGATAGTGATACAACTCTGGGGACTGGTGCAGGTGTCGTACCATGACAGAGCTCTGCATTTAGCACTTGGGAGATCCCTGAGGGGCAGGATTCTTCCTACCGTCTTCCATTCTTACTTCCTATCCAACTGCCTTCCATTCAGCAGCCTTCTCTAATCTTTGTGTACCAGCCAGCTCATGATTTCCATTGTCTCAATATGCTCTGATACTGTAGAAGAATGGAAGTCAGATGCCTGCTGAATTTCTCTTACTGTGCTGTTTTCAGTGAGGAATAGCTTAGATTTGCACAGATGCCTGTTAATGGCATGAACAAAGTAATAACTTACTAACAGGGGTCAGTGGAAATAAGCTACTGTAAGGAAAGTAAGTGACCTCAGCTCTGGTAATTTTCAAACCTTCCTCAGCAGTTGAATACTATCTAAAACTCAATGACATAGAGAGAGACCAACTCAGGTTGCTTCTTAAGGTTGAACGAGTTTCAGAACTACATGGATAATGAAAAGAATATACTTCCTTCTGAATGAGGAATTTCAGGCTGTATTTCCTAATGAAACTTGGCATGCAGGCTTGGGTTACTAAGTTACACGGGTAGATCCAGTATTCTGCTGGTAAATGTTTAAAAACCAATTGTCTGAGAGGGAAAAAAACCAACAAAAAACCCTGTGATTTCATACTACAGCATTGGCCTTTCTCATGCTGTATATATTCCTACTATGCTAATTTCATGGAGAAGGCAATGGCACCCCACTCCAGTACTCTTGCCTGGAAACTCCCATGGACGGAGGAGACTGGTAGGCTGCAGTCCATGGGGTCGCTAAAAGTCGGGCACGACTGAGCGACTTCACTTTCACTTTTCACTTTCATTCATTGGAGAAGGAAATGGCAACCCACTCCAGGGTTCTTGCCTGGAGAATCCCAGGGACGGGGGAGCCTGGTGGGCTGCTGTCTATGGGGTCGCACAGAGTCAGACACAACTGAAGCGACTTAGCAGCAGCAGCAGCAGCATGCTAATTTCAAGCTAACTACCTATGTGATGCTCCTGAATTCAAACTTGGAAAAAGATGCACAGTAGCAAATTATTATTTTTTTGGGGGGGTGGGAAAACTAATGGTTTATAACAATTAGCAAAGACTGCCAATTGGCGTTGATGGTCAAGTGTTGTGCCCTGCAAATTATTACGTAGTACTTTTATGATACAATAAATGCAAGTAACTTCAAGAGCATAGATTCGTGGTCAGATGTGCCAAAATAATTGAGAAGAGATATATTTTGAGTAATTATCATGTGTTTTTAATATCTTTATTTAAATTTAATATCTATTTAATCTTAATTTAAGATCATATGTTTAATATCTAATAATGGTCATGTTAATAATAGGCTTACAAAAGTCTTGAAAATTTAACAATTGGCTTTTGCAAGCTGGAAAAGCTGACTCTAGCACATCATTGGTGAACTTCACAGGTGATACCTTTTAAAGGAGAGTTTATGACAGGTATTCAGACCTGGTACTTGTTGTAGAGTCATTAATATCTTTCTTGATACTTTACTATCAAGGTCTCATCTGGCACAAATTCTAATTCCACTGTGCCATTTACTTGCTGCATTACTCTGAGAAGGTTTCTAACTTCAATTATCTTAAATATCATATTATTAATAAGAAGAACATAAAGTAAATTTCTCTTTCTGGGAAGGTTGTTATGGCACTTGATTAAAACTCATAGTATTACTTAAGAGTAAAGTGTTAACTCTGCCCATATTTGCTATCATGTGTTGAGCCAAGATTTTTTACTTGTAAAACTGTATAAAAGAGATGCTTGCTGAGAGTATAGGCAGCATTTTTTTTGTGGGGAAGTTATTTATTTTGAAAGTAAGTTAATGGATTGGTTGTTTAGGAGCTAGAAACCTTCCTTCAACATAACAATAATGTAGATAAACGTTTGGGTTTTAGCTCCTACAAAGCCTACATCTTAAGCATAGAATACGTCTTCCATCATTGACAGAATTTTTGATGCTATCTTTTCTTTGGAAATATGTCTCTTCTGAGTTCTTTTTCAGCGTTCCAGCAAGACCTTCTCTACCTCCCTTGGTGGTAGTGAATCCTCTGGGGTTAGCATCTTCTAGATCTGTGGCGAAAGAGAGAGTATTTTCTTTACCTGGTCAGGGTCACTTGTTACTCTTGTCACATTTACTTCCAGGCAGAGGTGGGACTTCTCAAGGTAAGTCTCCCCAGAGGAGTTTGAACTTGACAGTTGGATTCCAAGGATATTTCTCCACATCCATTAATATGTATTAGATGGTTTTTAAGTTGAGTTTGTCAAATTGGAAAATGATTGTATTTACATGAATATAATCTTTTTTTAAAAAGGATCGAATGACTTGTTGAATGCATTTATCTGAAAAGTGGTCTCAGAAATCATTAGATTTTCTGAAATTCTCTCTAGCATGTCAAATTTGTATGCATGGATACAACAATTAAAGTCATGTCTTTCCTGTTTGCCTTATCATAAATGAGAAGAAACAAACTGTTTACTTTAGTTCGGCAAGCCATGGAGTACTTATCATGTGTAAGGCACTGGGCTGGATTCTAAGAATATATAATACACTGCTCCTTATGACTCAGAAAAATGAAAGGAAAACCAAACCAACTAGTAAAATGGGATGGAAGGTAAGTAGAATTACCCCCATTATGCTTAAATTCATCTGGATTTTTAAAATGTGTCTTATGTCTAAATTTTGTGGTTATCAGAGAGAACTATGGTAGAGGATTCTGAATGTACCAAGTCATTTATCTGAGTGGGGACCTATTATAGCTATTTGTTCATGGGAGAAAGCATCAACTCTGGAATTTGGAAAAGTTGTGCTTAAATCTTGAACCCAGCTACTTGATAGATGCTTAACTTTGGGCGAATTAATTTCCTTGTTTACCATCTGTGAGTTGAGGATGAAAACATTGACATTACTGAGCTGTGGAAGGAATAAATGTCAGCACATGATAGTGATGAAGAATGCTCATTACCTTTTTATTCTGTCCCTTCCTTCATGACTCTTTTTTCATTGAAATTTAGCTTATAATCACCATTGGCATTTGGAATGCCCTCAAGATAGGTTGTCGTACCTCGAAGTTGACATTTTCTAGATTGGCCGCAACACGGTATGGATTACTTGCTCTACTGCTTTTGACAGTTCTACACACTCCTCCAGTGAAAGAGTTATCAAGGACTTCTCCTCTGGGCTCTCCTGCCAGGAAATGAAACCTAGAAACAGAGTAATTTTTAAGAATTCAATAGATGTAAAGCAGTCTTTAACATTTATTGTATTTATATGAAAGAAATTCTTCTCTTAGGCATTTCTTGACTCTTGACAAATGGCTTGAAGGAAAGCCCATGTTTTCCAGTTTATGGAGAGGTATCCAAAAGGTCTGGAAGTCAAAACTCAACCCTCTGGCTCTGTTAGGTTCACTCTATTCCACTTATTCCAACCTTTCACTATGAAATAAAATTTAGGTTTATAATTATTTCATGACTTACAAAACCAACACAAACTTTGGAAGCAGATTATGAAATGAATTACTACATAATTTATGCCATTCTGAGTCCACTCTCTTTACTATCATATAGTAAAAGAATTCTTATAAAGAGCTAATAATGAAATAGTAATAGAAATATTTTAATAGAATTGTAATCTATTATTATTGCTTTTACTAATAACTATAATGATATTTAAAATCTAACAAATGCTTACATAATGTTTACTGTGTCTAGTACTGTTTGATCTGTATTTGATATTAACATTATATTTAATTAATATTTATGACAACCATGTGATATAGGTACAATTATTATACCCATTTTACAAATGAGGAAATTGAAGCACAGAGAGATTAATTAGCTTAGTACAAATCAAGTATTTAAGAAACTGTTTTGTGGTAGATAAGAACTTCTCCAGAATGCTAATTGTTTTCCAAGTTCTTATAGATAATATCTGTTAAATTAATTCTTTAAAAAAGGTTTTTTGTCAAAAATTTAGTATTGCTGAATCACATATGATGAGATAATGCATGCACGCTCAGTTGCTTCAGTCATGTCTGTCTCTTTGCGACCCTGTAGACTGTAGCCCACCAGGCTCCTCCTTGCATGGAATTCTCCAGGCAAGAATACCGGAGTGGGTTACCATGTCCTCCTCCAAGGGATCTTCTCAACCCAGGGATTGAACCCACATCTCCTGCGTCCCCTGCCTTGCAGGTGGATTCTTTACCACTAAGCCACCAGGGAAACCAATGATGAGATAATAGAAAATACCCATAATGGCATCTGCTGCCCATTTCTTGGCACAGGGCTCCCCAAACCTGTGTAACTTATGTAGTAAGAGCACTAAAAGCATCTTTTTTTTTTTTTAATATTTGGTCTTTGACCCCAGTTTTTGGTACAAGGCTTTAACTCCTTGGAATTTCTTAAGTGATAGAAATGTCTTTTGTTCCAATGAGGTGATTCTTTGTGGGCTCCAAGATGGGTGCTGGTCAGAAGAAAGATTATGCCATGATTCAAAGCTTAGAATGTTTATCCCTACATTCCATTCTCCAGAGAAGGGAAAGGGGCTGAAAATAGAGGTAATGATTGATTATGCCTGTGTAATGAAGACTCCGTAAATATCCCCAAAGTGTGGGGTTCAGAGAGCTTCCAGGTCGGTGAGCACACAGAGGTGCAGGTGAGTGGTACCTGAGCAAGGCATGGAAGCTCATGCCCTTTCCACATCCTTGTACCTACCTCTCCCAACAGGGTGTTCATCTGTATCCTTTATCATATTCTTTCATAGCAAACTGGTGAATTTAAGTAAATTGTTTTATTGGTTTCTATGAGTAGCTCTTGCAAATTAATCAAACCCAAGGAGGAGTTTATGGGAATCTTCGATGTGACACAAGCATATATACGAACCTGAACTTGCAATCGGTATCTGACATTCTGGGGGAGAGGCGGCAGTCTTGCAGGACTGAGCCCTTAACCTAGGGGATCTAATACTATCTTCAGGTAGCTAAGGTCAAAATTCAATTAAATTGTGGGACAGTCAGCTGGCATCACAGACAATTGCTTGGTGGGGGGAACCCCCTGCCTATGTCTGGCATCAAAAGTGTTGTGGTGTGGCAGTGGTGTGAGAACAGAAGATGTACACAATAGGAAAACCTGCATGTCAATCAGATCTCAGTAAAACTGATAAAACAGAATGATTCTTACCTTCGCGGTAAGATATATCTCATAGTCAAATTCTCATCCATATTTGAGTTTGTATCAGTGGGCATTTGAGGGAGGAAGTAAGAGGAGCTGGTCTGGGAAAAACTTTCCAAAGTACTTAAGTTAACATGACTAACACAGGTGTTTAGGACTCATTTTCTGAGTTAAGAGGGGTCAATGAGGAAAAAAACAACTGATATCTTATACTGCCCTTATCCAGTGTACTTATAGTTCATCACTAACAAGAAAGGGCTTAAGAAAAATGGCTCCCAGGTCATGAGGAATCTCTCATGGTAGTCATTGCTGGCAGAGGCTGAAGATAGGACTTTTGTGGAGGTGGCTCTGTTAGGGCACCCCAAGGAGACTTTTAGAAGTGAAGTCAGCTATGCAGCAGTTTTCAGCACTATTTTCTCTACTCGCCTCTGTGGTATTTAAGTTGATTTTAAATATTTTGGTGTCTCAAACACATTGTGGCTTTTATTATGTTAGGTTTCTAAAGTGTTTTATTTAATTTGACTTTAATGTTATATTTTATAACCTTTTGAATTTCATTAGAATTTCTGTATATAAATATGCATGTGTGTTTGTGTATTTATTTCTACGTGTGTGTGTGTGCGTCTGTGTGTATACATTTGTACCTTGTCTGAGCCTGAGAGAACACAAACAGCACACTATTATTGCCTGGTTCTTGCTTCAGATTTCAGACCTGGTGACTGATGTTGACAAAGTAGCAGTGTTGGAATGTCTTGTTAAATTCTTTATTGGAAAGATGCCATTTAAAAGTGAAGGACAGTCACTCAGGAAGCTTCTTTTTTTGGGTAGAAATGTGTTGGAGAGAAGGAGTGATTTTAAGGCCAGAAAATTAGAGATTCCAGTAAGCAGCTCTCAGAACTCTCAATCCCCGGGGAGGCGAGGAGAGGACTGGCTGTCCCTGAGCCAGCGGGTTTTGCTCATTTCTGAGAATCCTTGGGACAACAGCTCTGGTTGGCAGAGTCCCACATGGTCCTTCTGCCAAAGTACACATAGCATGTGGTCTTTCCCATCTGTAACTTGAGAGTCTAGATCAACTGAACAAGAGGTGAGTTTGTAATGTTACCCAGAATCAATCAGAACATTGGAAAATGGGATTATCAGTGGGAGTTTTTGGCTGAGCTTTTCCTCCAAAGAAAAGAAAAAAAGGAAACCATTTCTGTACCTTGATAAGAAGATGCTGTGAAACACTCTTGTTGAAATAACTGTAATTAGGAGTTCTAGGACAACCTCAAATCAGTTTGTAGCCATCCAACTTAGAAATGGGGAAATTACAGCTGAGAGATGTTCACTTACTTGGTCATGATATTGTGAATTAATGCAGAAGTAGGTGGTGGCTCAGATGGTAAAGAATCTGCCTGCGATCCGGGAGACCTGGATTCAATCCCTGGGTCAGGAAGATCCCCTGGAGAAGGGAATGGCTACCCACTCCAGTACTCTTGCCTGGAGAATCCCATGGATGGAGGAGCCTGGTGGGCTAAAGTCCATGGAGTTGTAAAGAGTCAGGACACAACTGAGCAACTCACACTTTCAGGTCTACAGGGCTCCTCTTACTTCCAGAGTAATGGCTGTTCCACTTTTCTGCTGTACTTGAGCTTGGTTCTACAGCTGCTAGTTTTCATTCTAATCAAATGAGGTTGTATTTGCAACTGCAGCTGTTTGTCTTTAGTGCCTCAAGGTTTCTTTTTATGCAAGTCAGGCAGTACACGTAAAGACTTTAAAAATCTCGCTACAAAGCAATAAAAGCCTATATAATACTATTTGCTTTCTGGCCAAGAACTGAAGGGAGAATTATTTATCATGAGAACAGGAGAGTACAAAAAATTACCTTTACTGGTTTTTCTTATGCTTTCAACTAAGGCTTAGCTCTTGTTTTCTTTTCTTTTTCTGCCTTTTTAAAAAAAAATAGGATTGTAATAGGAAAATATTGTGAATAAGTTTTAGAAGATCAAAGCACATGGTGATTTTTAAAATACCAGTCATTGAATGATGCTTAAAAACCATTTGAGAAATGGAATATTTCCTGCCATATCAGTAAACAAAGGATGGCACAGTCATCAGCAATTGCAGCTACCACCAATGATGAACTGGTGAGCCCCGAGGGAACTCAGGAAGGAAAGAATACCTGCCATAAGATGTTAAACAAACTGTATTTATGAAGTACTCATAGCATTGTCTACTACGCACTAAATGTGAAAATGCTAAATTGAAATTATCATTTTAATTTATTAAATAGCTAAAAATAAAAATAATTATTTTTATCATTAAGCTTGGCAGCCAAGTATCAGGGACTAGGACTAGTGGGAGGAGTAAGAGGTTAATGAGGAATGTGGACAATGGTGGGTCTCACTGCTTCATTGCTGCTTCCAGGTCTAGTTTTGAAATGGTTTTACTTCCCAAACGATAAAAAGATGTTACATACCCCATGCCCATCAGCTGTACACTAGGGATGGGTTTATAGCTCCGTGAACATACTGTTTTTTTTCTCCCACAATTCCTTTCATCTGAATTGTCTCCACAATCATTTTCTCCATTGCATTCCAACTTGCTGGCAATGCAGCGACCTGGTCAAGAAATAGTAATATTGACAACAAATGGTCATTTAAGAGAGTATTTATTGATTTGAAACATGATTACTTAAAATTTCAAGGGAAGGTAGAGGGCCAGTTTTCATTATTTTTGATATGAAATAAGGAAATGGAATAACAAACTGATATTTTCTCTTCTTGTTTAGGATTGTAAGAGTCCGGATAGAATTATTTAGTCACTCTAGAGCTGATTGTCTTAAATCAAAGCAATAACTCTAGAATCCCATTCTCACTACAGTGAGCTTGCTGCAGAAATCATGTTCTGTAGGAGAAAACTAACAATAGGCTCAGAATTTTGTTTTAATTCAGGATAATATACTCAAGGTCACTGCTTTTATTTTAAAAAAACTATAATTTCACATACACATGTCTACTGGTACACATAACAACGTGACTTAATGTCTAAAATTTTTTATTGAGAGAAAGAAGCTGGACACAGATGAGTCATGCCATCTGAGTCTTTTATCTCATGTTCAAGAACAAGAAGGATTAACTAGAAACAGGAAACAAGGAACTTTTGGGGTTTATGGAGATTTTCTGTACCTTGATTGGGGGTTGTTTACGTGAGTGTATATATTTGTCAAAATCAAATTGCACACTTACTATCAGTATATTTTACTATATATAATTATTTTGAAAAGTGAAAAAAAAAAGTGAAAGTGTAAGTCACTAAGTTGTTCTGACTCTTTGCAACTCCATGGATTGTAGCCCTCTAGGCTCCTCTGGAGTTTTCTAGGCAAGAATACTGGAGTAGGCTACCATTCCTTTCTCCAGTGGTTATTCCTGACCCAGAGATAGAACCTGTGTCTCTTGCATTGCACGCAGATTCTTTACTGTCTTGAGTCACCAGGGAAGCCCCCACTTTACTATACATTATTAAATATTTTATTGTAGATATTCACTGTATATGATTACTGTTATAATTACCATTAATAAGAGTTTCACTACATACACTTTACTATATTTTTTGGACACATTAAATGCCTGGATACCACAGTGTTAGATAGCAATTTGTGTGAGTGAGTTTAGAAAACAGTACCAACTCAGATAATTCTCTTTCTTTTAAAACTTGCTGAATTTCGTTATGATCCTAGGAAACAGTGTGTGCCTGTATATTACTGAAATTGAAACACTCTGTCTACAATGACAGATAGCCCGTCTCCTGCTCCTCAGTCTCTTGGGTATAATCAGGAATGCTGGCACCTGTACCCTTATGTACAAGTCTCATCAACAGTGATTGAATGTTTTACTCAGGACTATCTTGTCTGGAAAATTCCATGGATAGAGGAGCCTGGTGGGCTGTACAGCCCATGGGGTTGTAATGAGTCAGACATGACTGAACAGCTGAGCACCCTCACGCATACACACACATCTCATTACCTACCTATCTTATATTGTGATCAACATTTCAATACAGCTATGTGATTATTTTGATCAACTGAAATGCTTGAGGAAATTAGATATTTTGTTGAATTGATTTTTTTTAACTAATAAAGAGTTCCCCAGAAAGCACTTTTTCAACTTTTGGGGGGTTAATAATCTTAATGGATAATAGAAAATGCAAGAGAATTCCAGAAAAAAAATCTACTTCTGCTTTATTGATTAAGACAAAGCCTGTGACTGTGTGGATCACAACAAACTGGAAAATTCTTCAAGAGATGAGAATACCAGACCACCTGACCTGCCTCCTGAGAAATCTGATGCAGGTCAAGAAGCAACAGTTAGAACTGGACATGAAACAACAGACTGGTGCCAAATAGGAAAAGGAGTACGTCCAGGCTGTATATTGTCACCCTGCTTATTTAACTTCTATGCAGAGTACATCATGCACAATGCCAGACTGGATGAAGCACAAGCTGGGATAAAGATTGCTGGGAGGAAGAACCATAATCTCAGATATGCAGATGACACCACCCCTATGGCAGAAAGTGAAAGGTACTAAAGAGCCTGTTGATGAAAGTGAAAGAGGAGAGTGAAAAAGCTGGCTTAAAACTCAATATTCAAAAAACTAAGATCATGGCATCCAGTCTCATTACTTCATGGCAAATAGTTAGGGAAACAATGGAAACAGTGTCAGACTTTATTTTTTGGGGCTCCAAAATCACTGCAGCCCTGAAATTAAGAGATGTTTACTCCTTGGAAGAATAGCTATGACCAACCTAGACAGCATATTCGAAAGCAGAGACATTACTTTGCCAACAAAGGCCCATCTAGTCAAAGCTATGGTTTTTCCAGTAGTGATGTATGGATGTGAGAGTTGGACTCTAAAGAAAGCTGAGGACCAGAGAATTGATGCTTTTGAACTGTGGTGTTGGAGAAGACTTGGAAATCCCTTGGACTGCAAGAAGATCAAACCAATCCATCCTAAAGAAAATCAGCCCTGAATATTCATTGGAAGGACTGATGCTGAAGCTGAAACTCCAATACTTTGGCCACCTGATGTGAAGAATTGGCACATTGGAAAAGACCCTGATGCTGGGGAAGATTGAAGGTGGGAGGAGAAGGAGATGACAGAGGATGAGATGGTTGGATGGCATCAGTGACTCAGGACATGAGTTTGAGCAAGCTCTGGGAGTTGGTGATGGACAGGGAGACCTGGCATGCTGCAATCCATGGGGTCACAAAGAGTCGGACACGACTGAGCAACTGAGCTGAGCTGAAGAATCGTCAGTAAGAAAGGTGGAATGTAATGAAAGTAATTAAATCATCCTTTGATTATTCAAATTTTATATCAAGACACTTATTATAAGTACACATATCATAATCACACAAGACTGAAAATATAGAGGGAATTAAATTCCTATCAGTCCTAAGATATAACCTGAAAGATACCCTGTTTTTAAAAATAATGCATCTCTGGTTTTTCTTGTTTGCTTTTCTTAGAGCAGTGCAGAATGGGTAATTTAGTTTGAAATAGAGATGCTTTACCTAAAGGAGAGAAAAAAAAAAGACATATCTTACAGTTTTTAAAAGTTTTGAACCTAGTACTCGCAAATTTGAACAAGAGCTGATTTTTTATATTTTACACTAAAACTCCCATTTTATCAGATGGAGTGGAGATACACATGTAAGGTACAATTCTCATTAACCTAGGTTTGTGATCAGGGTACCAGATATGTAAGAAAGTCTACTCATTTGATACTTCTGTAATGGAGCAGGCCCCTGTGGGGCTTTCCCAGCTGGCCTTCTCTCATATCCTCTGCTTTAGCTCCTCTCTGAAGTACCTACTGAATATATATATATATGTGTGTGTGTGTGTGTGTGTGTGTGTGTATACACTTTTGAAGCATATGTCCTGAGTTGTTTCACAGGTGTGAAAATCCCCCACCAAATGGAAGATGTTAACCTCTTGATGACCAGGAACACATAGCCCCAGGCCTCCTGGAGCCTAAGGACTGATAAAGTTAACCTCTGTGACACAGCCCTGTTACCTCATCACCAGCCAGTCAGAGAACTGTGCATGAGCTGATCACATATCCTGTGACTCCCTTCCCTTACCTGGCTTTAAAAAATGCTTTACTGAAATGTTTCAGGGAGCTCAGGGGTTTTTAGGGCTTGAACCACCCATCTCCTTGTATGGCTCTGCAGTTAACCTTTCTCTGTTCCAAACTCTGACATTTTGGTTTGTTTGACTTCACTGTGAACTTGTGCTAACAATTTTAGGGATAGCATAGAGTCTCTATTAACAAGGGTGGGCTTCCCTGGTGGCTCAGTGATAAAGAATTCACCTGCCAATTCAGCAGATCAGGTTTGATCCGTGGGTCAGCAGGCTCCCCTGCAGAAGGAAATGGCAACTCACTCCTGCATTCTTGCTGGGAAAATCCTACAGACAGAAGAGCCTGGCAGGCTATAGTTGATGGGTTGCACAGAGCTGGACACGACTTAGTGACTAAACAGCAAAAAACATTAGCAAGAGTAGGGATGAAAGCAAGAGGACTTCTCTTGAGCGATGTTTAGGAATGGGTGGCAGTGTGAAATAGGACTGATGCGACACAGTTGAGAATGGTTCCAGGTCATGGAAACACAATGAAATAGGAAGGGGAAAGATTTGTAAGCCACAAATATATCCTATACTAAAGAAGGAATGGCAGAGGTGAAGGGACATTTCAATAGGACAGAATTTGTAGAAGTCAGCATGCTTTAGCCAACACATGCATATATATATATATATACACTTGGAATTATGTAGTCATTTAGAATTATATATGGTTTTCCTATTACTTGAATTGATTTATGTTACTACACGGTATATTATTTTTATAACCAGTTGCAAATTCTCATCTCTGTGTTAAAGTTAGGACTTTGAGAGGAGTTGGCATAGTGCATGGGGATTTGCCTCATGGGTACTTCTCAAAGATCCATGTAGACATTAAAGGGATAATTTGAGAGAATAGCATTGAAACATGTATATTACCATATGTAAAATAGAAGACCAGTGCAAGTTCGATGCATGAAGCAGGACACTCAAAGCCAGTGCTCTGAGACAACCCAGAGGGGTGGGGTGGGGAGCGAGATGGGAGGAGAGTTCAGAATGGGGGGACACAGGAATGCACCCATGGAAATATTTTAAAAACAAAACAAAACAAAACAAAATACAATTCACCTTGGGAGATTCTAAAGAGCAATCATGAGAGTAGAAAGGAAAGAGAGACTTTTTCTGTTGTTAACTGATCCAAATATCATCCTAATATTTGTCAGGATGACTTACATCATCCCGATATGTCAGACAAATAATGATCCATCCAATCTTTTATTCCTTTGAGAGTGCATTAGTGGATGTTTTTAGGAGAGTACAGTGGTATATCATCTTCAGTGGAATATTCAACAACCAAGAGCCCATGGCATTACCCAGTCAGAATGGATGCCAACCATATTTGTACCAGAGATTAACTAGTTAATGGTTGGATCGTGGGAAGATCTAGGAATTTCTGATGAAGGAATTTGGACAGTAGGGCAGAGGTCACTAAGAGAGCTCAGAGTAGCAGCTGCTTATCAACCATTACAGCTGCATTTCAATGGTTCAGTTTATATCACTAGCTATGGACGTATTACTGATGAAGTAGAGATTGCTGTGCCTATACCAGTAACTTTCCTGAAGTCACTCATTTTGAACTGATAGCACATGGATATATCTAAAGACTTCTCAGACTTGTGGATATTTTTGACATAAACAAACTCCTTCATAATAAATTTCATAGATTTATCATCTATTGAACATAAGAGTTCTCCCTGGTAATCTGTTCTAGAAACTACCCTTCAAGCTTCAAATTGATGTGCATCAGTTCTAAACTTTTATCTTAATATCCTGAATATAGTGCTTAGGTCTGTATTCCCCTTAGCCATTGCCATCAAGGTTTTTCTCATATTCCCTGTTTTGTCAATATGTGACATGATCTTATTTATATACAGAAATTCAGAATTTTTTCTCTCGTAGTTCTGGAGTGCAGAAGTCTAAACAAGATTTCTGCAGGGCCATGCTCCCTCTAAAACTCTGGGAAGATCCTTCTTGCCTCTTCTTAGCTTCCATTTGGTTGTTGGTTGCTCAGTTGCTCAGTCATATCTGACTCCTTGAGGCCCCATGGACTGTAGCCGGACAGTCTTCTCTGTTCATAGAATTTTCCCAGCAAGAATACTGGAGTGAGTTGCCACTTCCTCCTCCAGGGGATCTTCCCCACTCAGGAATCGAATCCACATCTCTTATGTCTCTGGCATTGGCAGGTGGTCTCTTTACCACTAAGGTCACCTAGGAAGCCCCTTATTTACATAGGCATAATGTATATCTCCCTACCATGTCTCACCCTCACATCCCATTTTGGGGATGAGGTACAGAGAGAAAACCCTGGAACCAGCCTTCCTGTCTGACTTTCAGAAAAGATTGGTAAACCTGAAGGCAGGAAGCAAAGAATAAGAGAAGAGAAACATTATGCCCAAGTCTGGGGTCAGTTTTCTATGGGAATTTGAAATCTGCCATCTAGTTCTACTTTTCAGTGTGTTTTAGAGTACACAAATAATTTGGATTTTATTCATCAGAACTCTAATTTTATTTTAACTAAAATTGACTATTTATATAAGAAGTCAGTGAACTATGGCCCATGGACAAAAACTGACCTGCTACTTGCTCTTGTAAATAAAACTCTATTGGAACATAGTCATGCTCATTTGTTGATATACTGTCTATTGTATACTGCCAATTCATGGCAGCTTTGATGCCACGATTCCAGAGCTGAATAGTTGCTACATAGACTGTATGGCCTGCAAAGCCTAAAATATTCACCACCTGGACTTCTCCTGAAAAAGTTTGCAAAAATCTGACCTATATGGTTCAACATGCTGAGCTTTGGAAAGCTATTAATTAGCAAGAGAATACATAGATTAAGTAGTATATTCAAGGTTTGATTATAATCTAACAATACTTAAATATCAAAATGTATGAATCTGTATGAGAGCTGAACTTAAAGGGAATGTTGCCATTGTTTAAATAATTTGCAGTCACTTTTGTGATTATCTTTGGAGTCATTCAATGGACCAATCCAGAAAATTTGTTACATCATCTCTAACCATCCCCTTTACGTAATATCTTAGCATTATCATCCTTATCTTAATAAACCATATTAAACCATTTTAAAATGCATCACTCCTTTTCAATTGCTTATTTCAGTTGTGCTTATTAATAGCCCAGTTTTAAAAGTATCTGCTTCCTCCTCTATTTCCTCCTCCTCATTCTTTTCCTCCTGTTTCATAACAGTGTAGGAACCTGGGAACCTGTACTCGATGAGCAAAGGAATCAGGTAAGTGGTCAAGATGATTATACCTGAAAGCTGTAATTTTACACATGAATAGTACGTAATTGGTAGCATAACATCCCTGTCTCCCTAGGCTTAAAATATGGTGGGACTTTTTTATTCTGACTTTCACTGGGAGTCAATTGGAATAAATTTAGTCATTTTTAGTGAAGACTGAACATTTTTCAAAAGTACATTACCACTGTCACAGCGGAATTTATTCTTGCAGTCAATCTCTTCAATTTTGCAGAGCTTGGATGGAATGCATGGCTGAAAGGTCATGAGAGGCTCAGTACATGGTTGTCCTCCAAACTGACTGGGGCGCACGATGGACCTAACCTTAAACTAAAAGGAAAGGAGAGAAAGGTGAATAACTCAAGACTGGGTCAAAGCCAGAAACTGTCTAAGAAAACTGGGCTTCTCAGTCACAGGAGTGATTTTTCCTGTAGTGGCGTTTCCTAAATTACTAACGATTTTTTCCCAATTCCGTTATTGAAATCAATACTTTTGGGGTCTCATTTTTCCAACCCGTAAAATGAGGAAGTGGGACAACAAATTTCTGATTTCTAATTCTGAAATCAGAGGATTCTAAATTGAATCAAAATCAATTGCACAAATATTTACGGAGCATGTCCGGAGTGCAATAAATCTTCCAGGTCCTAACAGTAGCCCTTTTATTCCTCAAAGATAGTGTGAAGTGATAAATGTGAAAGGACTGATGGGGGCGGGCTTTTGTATGAGAAAGTCACTGTGGAAACTAAGGCTGGCACATTTTCCACACTTTGAAAGGTTTTAAATGGTCAGTAGTAAATCAAAGAGTCAGGGAAGGATAGAAATAGAATAGGATTCAAAAGTACCGACTTTAAAGTCATAAAAATCCAAGTTCAATATGTAGCTTGCTATTCATTAGTGATGTGTGCTTGGGTAAATTACTTAACCCTTAATGAGCTATAACTTACTCATCTGTAAAATGGGTAGAAAAACAATGTAACGTGAAGTTTGAGTAAGATGATGTGTGCAAAGGAACCTACACTGTCTCTGAGATAGTGGTGCTTTCCTTTTACTTCCCTAATGTCTGAATGCTGAACACCTACCCTGACTGGAATTCACGTGGGCCACTGCCCTAGCTGGAATGCACTTGAGGTAGGTAAATATTGCAGCTGGGAACAATAAACAAATCGAGGGACTTTCCCTTAGCAGGAGCAGTTAAAGAAAGGACAAGGAGTCATTTTAATTAATGTACCTCATTTCTGTCTGATTTTAAACCTTGGACTGAATTGCCCACTTTTTAGCACCTGCTTTTGCTTTGTGAGCTCTCACAGGGCAGAGGCAGTGGAAATCAGAGCTGAGTGAGTGCAATACCAATCCTCAGGGTTTGGGGGGTGGCAGGCAGAACTTTTTTTTGATATTCACATGCCAATAAAGCATGTCAAATGAATCCTGCCTCCCCCTAAAATATTTCCCTCAGTGGAAGCTGGGACAATTTATTTTCAGAAATTAAAGTAATTCATCATGTCTATGATTGTTGAGTTTGTCAGGGAATTGGAGAATTTATGATTCTGATTTCCTGAATATACCCACATTTCACTTACCCGTTTTTGAACACAAGGGTCACAGTCTGACCAGGATCCATAATCTCCCAGGTGGCAATTGATAGGGCAAGTTTGCCAGTTACACTCTCTGGACTCCTGCTTGGTACAAATCTGGCCACAAAAGTTTTCAAAATAGTACCGATCTGTAACAATCCGTCTATAATGAGAAGAAAACTGCTTAGAGTGAGTCTCTTTACTGTGGCTGCAGCCCCATAAGAAAAATATTCATTGAGCCATCAATTACAGCAAATAAAAGAAAGAGGTTTTTGTGGAAAATCAAGCAGTCCACCACATGTACAGCTTTTACCACTTAATGGAACTCAGGACTGGGTCCATAATTTGTGGGGCACAGTGCAAAATGAAAGTGGGGGGGCCACATGTTCAAAGAAAGCTAAGCACCAAAGAATTGCTGCTTTCAAACTGTGGTGCTAGAGAACTCTTAAGAGTCCCTTGGACTGCAAAGAGATCAAACCAGTCAATCTAAAGGATATCAATCCTGAATATTCATTAGAAGGACTGAGGCTGAAAGTGAAGCTCCAATACTTTGGCCACCTAAATGTGAAGAGCCAACTCGTTGGAAAAGACCCTGATGCTGGGAGAGATTGAAGGTAGGAGGAGAAGGGGATGGCAGAGAATGAGATGTTTCAATGGCATCACTGACTAAATGAAAATGAGTTTGAGCAAATTTGGGGAGATAGTGAAGCACAGGGAAAACTGGCGGGCTACTATTCATGGAGTCGCAAAGAATCAGTCATGATTGAGCGACTGAACAGCAACACATATTCATAAATTCTTTTTTTTAATTTTAATTTTTACTTAATTTTACTTTACAATACTGTATTGGTTTTGCCATACATTGAAATGAATCTGCCACAGGTGTACATGAGTTCCCAATCCTGACCCCCCCTCCCACCTCCCACCCCATATCATCTCTCTGGATCATCCCCGTGCACCAGCCCCAAGCATCCTGTATCCTGTATTGAACATAGACTGGTGATTCGTTTCTTACATGATAGTATACATGTTTCAGTGCCATTCTCCCAAATCATCCCACCCTCTCCCTCTCCCTTAGAGTCTAAAAGTCCATTCTATACATCTGTGTCTCTTTTGCTGTCCCGCCTACAGGGTTATCATTACCATCTTTCTAAATTCCATATATATGTGTTAGTATACTGTATTGGTATTTTTCTTTCTGGCTTACTTCACTGTGTATAATCGGCTCCAGTTTCATCCACCTCATTAGAACTGCTTCAAATGTATTCTTTTTAAAGGCTGAGTAATACTCCATCGTGTATATGTGCCACAGCTTTCTTATCCATTCANTATATGTGTTAGTATACTGTATTGGTATTTTTCTTTCTGGCTTACTTCACTGTGTATAATCGGCTCCAGTTTCATCCACCTCATTAGAACTGCTTCAAATGTATTCTTTTTAAAGGCTGAGTAATACTCCATCGTGTATATGTGCCACAGCTTTCTTATCCATTCATCTGCTGATGAAGAGAAGAGCTAATACCGATCCTACTCAAACTCTTCCAGAAAATTGCAGAGGAAGGTAAACTTCCAAACTTATTCATAAATTCTTAAGAATTTCCAAAGAGAGGAGGCAGAGCATGAAGCCAAACCACAGCCCTCCTCAGAGTGGGATCCTGTATGGACTGCACAGGCTACACATCTATGAAGCCTGCCGTGATGGAATTCCTGGGAGGGACTGGAAGAAAAAGAAGGAAGAAAGTTTCTGCAAATTGCTTACAAGATGACAGTGCAATGTGGTAAGTACAATGACTGAGATAGAGCCAGAGCTCTGTGGGGCTAAAGATGAAAGGAGAAAGTGACATGAGAGATACATTTTGAAAAATGCACGTGAGTTTTCCAGGCAACAAAGGGAAGGGCATTCAGAGGAAACAGCTTGTGCACAGATGAGCAGGGAAGGAGTATGACATGTCCGTGGAGGAGCTTGGGGGATGGACCTGAGAAGAGCATAATCGAGAGGGATGAGCTTTTATTATGGTACTTTATTTGGTAGTAAGTAGTGAGCTACTCCAGTACTCTTGCCTGGAAAATCCCATGGACCGAGGAGGCTGGTGGGCTGCAGTCCATGGGGTCGCTAAGAGTCTGGCACGACTGAGTGACTTAGCAGCAGCAGCAGCAGTAGTGAGCTAACTAAGGAACTCTTGAGTAGGGAAGTATTATGAACAAGTCTGTTCTTACATTCAGAGTGGATGGTTTATTGAGGCCATCAGGTGGTGATTTTAATGAGACTCACACTACATATGTAAAAATAGTTTTCTCAAATAGATCTCTAAAATGTTCTATAACAGTTAAAAATACATTAAGTATATGCCTTTTTTCTTCCAAGTCACGTGAGCGTCTTCATGGAACAGAAATATCTAACAGATTTAAAGAACTGGGGGGGAGGAATAATCTGAATTAATGAAAAGACTGAATTATTAAATGTTATCAAGTAAAACACAGTTTTCTTGCCTTCTTGTCCATGCCAACAGTCGAGGTAATAGCTAGCAGTGCTGCTCAATTGAGGTCCTGTTAGACTCAGTTTAATGAGTAGAAAATTCTCTATAATTAACTCACTAACTGTAGGCAAGCAGAGTTATGTGCTGATTGAAAAAAAAAAAAAAAAGCCCAAGTAGTGATTCTAAGTAAATTAAATAGTCAACTGAAAATATTGAACAGATTCTTAATTGAATTTCTTTAAAATGCTTCAATTTTATGGAGAGAACAAAAGTAGACTCCACTTTAACCTTATGTGGAAAAGACATCAAATTCCATCCAACTCATGAGTTCTTTTTAAAATTAAAAATAAGTTTGCAGATTTTACTCTGCAAAAATTATACTTGCAGATATATTTTCTTTCCCATTGCTTAGTGTGGCATTTTTTGATTTTCCTAATTCTGTCCTTGAGGTTTCCCAGGGCACAAAGAAAAGCTACAAATCCCACACCCACCTATCTCTGGTCTGGGTTCCAGAATTGCAGGTTTTTGAGCAGCTGGACCACTGAGTCCATGGGTAATGATCACAGAAACAGGCTTGGCTCTTGTCAATCAGAGCACTTAGCAGGATAAAATACAAGATGGAGTGTCTGGCCATGCCTGGAGGGCCTCCAGATCCTGAAAAGAAATGATGTAATACATATCAAACATTCACGGGGTAAACTTAACAAATCATTCTTAGTTACAGTCTCAAATATGATCTTGAAAACATCTTGCCTTCCTTAAGTCAACACCTATAAATTCACAGCCTTATGAGTATAAATCCCATTTCTAAAGATTTTAGGGTGGACATTCCCATAGTTCAAAATCCCAGTACTAGTTAAGTTTCTTTGAACTGTGACTGATAGGCTACAAGACAAAGTGTGTAGTAAATATTTGTATCTCATTCCATTCCATAATGGAATTTTTTATATGATCTTACCTTTTTGAGATAATTACTTATTTTGTGCAGACAGCACCCTCAAGTATTACCTAGTACTTCCTTACAGTTTTTCATACCTTTCTGGGACTGGAGAAGGACTTTGGAACCTTTCTTTCTGAAGCTCTGTTTAGTTTCCTGGCATCTTGGTATTAATAGCTTGCTAAAGAGTTCATTGTCCCATTATCTCTACTTTTAGACTCAGAGAAATTAGAGCTAGAAAGGTCTTTGAAACCTTTATGTTAAACTCCCTCATTTTAGGGATGATAAGGCTGAGGCTTTAGCAGGTACAATAAGGTTGAAGCTACATGACAAGTAAGCCCAAGATTCCACATTCTTAGATGAGCTGTATCCCTTCATTTGATTTCTAGTAAAACTAATCTACATGCTTGGAACTTCACCACCCAGACCACAAGAGGGTTTGCTCAAATGTGGCTAAATGCCAGAGAAAACTGGGGCCAGTGGTCCCCCATGTGCTGTGGAGCCTTGAGAATCTGTGAGTTAATGAATGGAGTTAGCAAAACCATACTTGCCCCCCAATACTGCCATTTTGATTTTTGTATCTCTAACAAAACATGCACTCAATATGCCAGCAAATTTGGAAAACTCAGCAGTGTCCACAGGACTGGAAACAGCCAATTCTCATTCCAATTCCAAAGAAGAGCAATGTCAAAGAATGTTCAAACCATAACACAATTGCACTCGTGTCACATGCTAGCAAGGTAATGCTCAAAATTCTCCAAGCTAGGTGTCCACAGTTATCAGTATCAGTTCAGTTGCTCAGTCATGTCTGATTCTTTGTGAACCCATGGACTACAGCACGCCAGGCCTCCCTGTCCATCACCAACTCCCAGAGTTTACCCAAACTCATGTCCATTGAGTCAGTGGTGCCATCCAACCATCTCATCCTCTGTCATCCCTTTCTCCTCCTGCCTTCAATCTTTCCCAGTATCAGGGTCTTTTCAAATGAGTAAGTTCTTTACATCAGGTGGACAAACTACTGGAGTTTCAGCTTCAACATCAGTCCTTCCAATGAATATTCAGGACTGATTTTCTTTAGGATGGACTGGTTGGATCTCCTTGCAGGCTAAGGGACTCTCAAGAGTCTTCTCCAACACCACAGTTCAAAAGCATCAATTCTTCGGTGCTCAGCTTTCTTTATAGTCCAATTCCCACATTCATACATGACTACTGGAAAAACTATAGCTTTGACTAGATGGATCTTTGTTAGCAAAGTCATGTCTCTGCGTTTTAATATGCTGTCTAGGTTGGTCATAGCTTTTCTTCCAAGGAGCAAATGTCTTTTAATTTCATGGCTGCAGTCACTATCTGCAGTGATTCTGGAGCACAAGAAAATAAGGTCTGTCACTGTTTCCACTGTTTCCCCATCTATTTCCCATGACGTGATGAGACCAGATGCCATGATCTTAGTTTTCTGAATGTTGAGCTTTAAGCCAACTTTTTCACTCTCCTCTTTCACTTTCAACAAAAGCCTCTTTAGTTATTCTTCACTTTCTGCCATAAGGGTGGTGTCATCTGCATATCTGAGGTTATTGATATTTCTCCCAGCAATCTTGATTCCAGCTTGTGCTTCATCCAGTCCAGCGTTTCTCTTAACTGTTGCTTCCTGACCTGCATACAGGTTTCTCAAGAGGCAGGTCAGGTGGTCTGGTACTCCCATCTCTTTCAGAATGTTCCACAGTTTATTGTGATCCACACAGTCAAAGGCTTTGGCATAGTCAGTAAAGTAGAAATAGATGTTTTTTCTGGAACTCTCTTGCTTTTTTCATGATCCAGCAGATGTTGGCAATTTGATCTCTGGTCCACTTGAATATTAAGCCCACATAATCTCTGATGTTCATGAATTGTGCCTCCTCTTTATTCTAAACCAATCATGTCAACCAGTTTCAGACTTCTCTTCATCACCAGTTTCTGGTTGTATTTCTTCCTGATCTCATGATTCTTTGTTTTCTCCTTATCTTATTCCTTTAGAACCAGTTCTTGGTGCTTCTTCTCCATCTTTGAGCTCTGGCTTCTCACCTTCCTCTCAGTCATTCCAGCATATAGCTTTCCCATAAATACTTCCCCTAGAACTCTCAGGATACTTCACCTCAACACAGATTTTCATAGCAGTCATCATCTCCAGATTTACACTCAGCATGCAGGTGAAATCTAGACCATGACTTAACTTTGTATGAGGTAGAAGGAATGCCTTTCCTCAGAATTCCTTTCCCTCTCTCATATACCCATTCATGACACAGATACCCATTCATAACAGATACGTGTCAGTTCTACTATGAAACACCTATATTGAACTCTCTCAGCTTCTCTTTCATGAAATTTGTCTCAGTTCAGTTCAGTCGCTCAGTCCTGTCTGACTCTTTGCGACCCCATGAACTGCAGCATGCCAGGCCTCCCTGTCCATCACCAACTCCCGGACTTCACTCCCATCACGTATTCATAACAGATACGTGTCAGTTCTACTATGACATCTTCCCTGAAATCTTTAGATAGTAATTCACAACCTTCCTTATTTACTCAGGACATCTCATCATATATTCCATGTAGCACATAACCCTTTTGTATTGTAAAACATCTGGTTCTCTAGTAGATGTTAACTTCTATGGACAAGGACAGTATTGTAATGACGCATAGATGTTTGAAATCTGCTTTAGTCTACATACCACCCTGAACATGCCCGATCTCGTCTGAAACTCCTTTAAATTCTTTTAAAATTTGGAAACAGAGAGAAAGAGAGAAAAAAGAATTCTATTCCTTCTAGCACATAGAATGGCTTTCTTCTTTTCTAACCTTGACCCACAATGAGGAATACATTTTACAGCAAGAACTCAATCCACTATCACAGACATAAATAGACACACACACACACACACACACACACACACATAACTAATATAAAAAGTATGCAGTGCTCTATATTCTATTGTTTTTCATATCAATATTGACTTTGAGAGGAGCCCTGTATTGGAATTATTTGGGGTTCTTTAAAAAATGATTCCATGTCTGAGTTCCAGCCCAGAACTTTAACTGACATGAAATGTGGCCTGGACTTAGAAGTGGTTTAATAGTTGTCCAAGGTATTTCTCATCTGCAAGGTAGGATGTAAACTGCAGCACTGCAGTCTTGTTCCTCAGACTATGCCCCAGGGGCATCGCCAGCACTGAGTGTTGGAAGTGCAGATTCTTGGACTTTACCCCAGATGTCTTGACCAGAAACTGCATTTTATTTAATTTTTTAAATTTGTTTATTTTAATTGGAGGCTAATTTTACAATATTGTTTAAAAAATATATAATGGCAGTTTTTGCCACACATCAGTGTGAATCAGCCATGAGTGTAATGTGTTCCACCATCCTGAGTCCTCCTTCCACCTCCCTCCCCACCCCATACCCCTGAGTTGTCCCAGAGCACCAGCTTTGGGTGCCCTGCTTCGTGCATCAAATTTGCACTGATCATCTGTTTTACATATGGGAATATACATGTTGCAATGCTATTCTCTCAAATCATCCCACCCTTGCCTTCTCTTGCATAGTTCAAAAGTCTGTTCTTTATATCCATGTCTCTTTTGCTGTCTTGTGTATAGGGTTATCATTACCATCTTTCTAAATTCCAAATATATTCATTAGTATACTGTATTGGTGTTTTTCTTTCTGACTTACTTTGCTCTGTATAATCGGCTCCAGTTTCATCCACCTCATTGGAACTGACTCAAGTGTGTCTCTTTTATGGCTGAGTAATATTCCATTGTGTACATGTACCACAACTTCCTTATCAGTTCCTCTGCCGATGGGTATCTAGGTTGCTTCCATGTCCTGGCTATTGTAAGCAGTGCTGCAGTGAACACTGGGGTATGTGTGTCTTTCCATTATGGTTTCCTTAGTGTGTATGCCCAGCAGTGGGATTGCTGGGTCATATGGCAAGAAACTGCATTTTATCTTAAATCTTAAAAAATTAACTTGAAACTATATATTCAAGGTGTACAATATAATGTTCTGTAATACACAAATATCATATATGTATAGTGAAGTGAAGTCGCTCCGTCGTGTCCGACTCTTTGCGACCCCATGGACTGTAGCCTAACCAGGCTCCTCTGTCCATGGGATTTTCCAGGCAAAAGTCCTGGAGTGGATTGCCATTTCCTTCTCCAGGGGATCTTCCCAACCCAGGGATTGAACCCTGGTCTTCTGCATTGTAGACAGACGCTTTACCATCTGAGCCACCAGGGAAGAGCATATATGTATAGGACTATGAATTGCTACAGTCAAACTAATTAACATATCTCTCCCACATAGTAACACTTTGCTTTTGATTGCTAAGAATTTCCAGAATATTTTTTAAAGTTCTTGAAATTCAAGGTCAACATTTTAATAAGTAGATAATCTGGAGATGGAGCATATTTTAACAACGAAAACAACATGCTTTTGATTTGACAGTATGGCAATAAAAAAAAAAAGCTTGTTTAGAACATGATATATTTTTGGTTGATAGTAGTAACAATTTAAATTTTAAGAGGAAATATTTCATCTTTTAAAAATTCACCGTTTTCCCCACTTACTTTTAAATTGAGATAAAATTTACAGTGTGAAATGCACATAACTTGAATGTGCAGTTTGATCTGTCTAAAGAAATATATACCCATATGAGATTAACACAGCCAAAATATTTCATATTTTCCTCCTTCCAGAGTATTGTCGTGCCACCTTATAGGCAGTCTGCATTCCACAGAGACAAATCCGATTATTGATCTCCATAGATTAGATTTGCTTGGTCTGGAACTTCCTAGTAACGGAATCTATAGTAAATATGTAAATATATCTATATTATTATCAGTATCAGTGATTTACCATTTCATATTGCTGAATGATATTCTTTCATATGACTATGTCTCAATCTGTATTATACTAAAACTATTATAAACATTTTTGTCCATGTAAAAAAGAAAAGTCTCTGTATTTCAACAAACTCACTAGGTGATTTGTAAACACATTAAAGTTTAGGAGGCACATTCAGCTTAGAGGACACGGAAGCAGTTAAACATAACAGTTAAAAGTGTGGGCTGCAGTGACTGTGGCCAAGTTACTAACTTCTCCTTGCTTTGGTTTCCCCATCTCCCAAACAAGCACAGAACAGTATTATTTTCAGGATTGGTGATAGTATTCTCTCTATAGATTTCCTGTGAGAATTAAATTAGATAATTCATATTAAAGGTTTTTTACAATGCCTGGCACATAACATGGAAGAAACTAACATCACTTATTTGTATTATCCTCAGTATGGCAATATGATGCATGCTCAGTCATTCTGACTCTTTGCATCGCCATGGACTGTAGCCCACCAGGCGCCTCTGTTCATGGAGTTCTCCAGGCAGGAATACTGGAGTGGGTTGCCATGCACTCCTCCAGGAGATCTTCCTGACCCAAGATCAAACCTGCGTCTCCTGCATTGGCAAACAGATTCTTTATTACTAGCACCACCTGGGAAGCCCAAGTGTTGCCCAAGTATTATCCTCAGTGCCAGCAAAATGACTGCCAAGTAGTAGGCATTCAAAAACTGTGCTGTTCACTTTTTCAAATGGAGACTCAGAGAGGTAAGATAACTCATTAAATTATATAACTTGTTTACCAAAAATCTAAGAATATAAAGGGGTTCTAAGAATAGACCTGGATTTCTTTGGATGCCTAATCCAGTCTGTCTCTCTTGTGGTTAACAGTCCCTAATTTGCAAGGTTTTGGTACTTAGTGGAGAACAAGTTTCACTAAACATCTCTTTGTAAATTTGTGCACTGAACTAGCAGCTTCAGTGAGCTCATTTTGCTCTGGCTCATAAAAGCTAACTTGGAAGTTTCCAGAGTTACTTTTGCAGGCCATTAAGCCATTTATAGAGTCCACAGTCAGTTGGCCAAAACTTGTTTATCCTCCAGCATCTCTTCATATCTATCAGAATTTAAACTATAAAGTGCCCTTTTTTAAAATTGTAAATCAAAAAACCTCAAATAGCCAAAGCAATCTTGAGAAAGAAGAATGGAACTGGAGGAATCAACCTGCCTGACTTCAGGCTCTACTACAAAGCCACAGTCATCAAGACAGTATGGTACTGCCACAAAGACAGAAATATAGATCAATGGAACAAAATAGAAAGCCCAGAGATAAATCCACACACCTATGGACACCTTATCTTTGACAAAGGAGACAAGAATATACAATGGAGAAAAGACAATCCCTTTAAGAAGTGGTGCTGGGAAAACTGGTCAACCACTTGTAAAACAATGAAACTAGAACACTTT